>CABHPQ010157074.1:0-11494 GCA_902168405.1 Peromyscus aztecus | reverse complement strand
AGAGAGAGAGAGAGAGAGAGAGAGAGAGAGAGAGAGAGAGAGAGAGAGAGAGCTCTGTCTGCTATGATTGATCTCCATTGTCATCTTGACCGGATTTCAAATGGTGTAGAAGACAAAGCTCTGAGCATGTCCAGGAGAGTGCTTCCAGAGAAGTTTAACTGAGGAAGACCCACCCTGATGTGGATAACATTACGCCATTAGATGGGGTTCTGAATGCAAAGGAGCATGGAGAAAGTCCCTGCTTGACTGTGAATGTAATTTGCCCAGCTGCCTCATACTGACATCACCCTGTTTTCCTCATGATGGACTGTGTTACCCCCAACCACTAGCTAAGTAAATTCTTTCTTCCTTAAGGAGCTTTAATTTTTTTTTAAATTAAGGAGCTTATAATGGAAATGCCATGGCAAGAAGAAAGCTAGTAAGGTAGCTATGTTATCTGCATATCTCCCCTACACAATTTCCACATGTTTATAAAATTTCATATAGTGTTTCACACCCCAAATTAAACAACTTGGGTGGCATGAGGTTCACAGTATAGAAAGAAAACAATAAAATGACTTTTAGACGTTTCCTCATCTCTATTTAAGATTCCCTTAAACTGAAGTGGCACAGGTCTCACTTCTCCTTAGCAGAAGTGTCAAATGGACGCACACAGGTCCTTATTCCCCTGTCCAGAAACATGCTCACAGCAACAAGGGTGTATCTACAAAAGCACAGAAGACAGGTCCTCTAAGGTGAAAAATAGCAGTCGTCTTTTAGTGAGCCTGCAAAGAGAATCGATAAAATATATACATATATTGACACCTGTACTCCAACAGAGAAAAAAAATTATAGTCTTTTGGATGGACCCAGGTATCAGCACATATACCTCTTAGGTTAAGAAAAAAAAATAAAATACAACATTAAGTAATATTATTAAGACAAATAGCATTACTGTATGAGATCTGAATGATATAAGCTTTACTGTTTACACAGCCATCAATTGGATTATGGTTGCATATGTGTACTCTAATTGACAAGATGACCCACATCAGTAAATTCACTTTCCTTTGGTGCATTGTAAGAAGTAAGAGAATTTCTGATCACTCTAATTATTCAAGGAGGCACATGAAAGAAGTCATCACTCCTAGCCCATTCCAAACACACACACACACACAAAAAAAAAAAACCCTAAGTAAAACAATACACATACCAGACTCTCAAAGTGTGAACTACATGCAAGCTATAAAGTCAAAGCTAATTTTGAGCCCATGTGCCATTAAGAATTTATTAACCACCTACTATGTGTCAGGCATGTGTGGAATTTGTCAGTCTATATCCTAATGCTACAGGTGGTCTCAGAGTGCATCACTCATCCCAAGACTCAGGCTAAACAATGTCTGTCTATATTTGTATTCTGCAGACATATAAGTAAGTCACAGACAGCAAACAGAGGATAAGACAGTCAATCATTTCCAAATACCATCATACTTTATCCCTATTTAATTAACCAAATTGAAAGCATTCAACTCTATGATACAACCTTGAATGAACCAACCTACCCCATAATCTATTTAAAATGATCACTACTGGTATAGCTCTCCATTTTTTCCTGAAATGACAAAGTGTATTTTATACAGTAATTTTAACATTTCTTAAAATATGCATCTGCTACATAGGCATGCATGGGATTTTTCTGTTACTCTCCAGTGAGGATCTACCATCACAAAAACATCAGTTATCTTCATATTACATTTACACCTTGTTATGGAAGGTTTACAGCAGGAAGTTAAAGAGTTCCCAACCAATTTAATAACTTAGGACCTACATCATCCTTGGGTGTGAGAGAAGGAGAAGCAAGGGCAAAGAACTTCAATATCCTAACATTAGAGGTAGCTGCAGCTGAATATTACATCTACTGATCCATCTTGTCATTAGAAGGCAACTCGAGCTTTTCACTTAGGCATTGAGAAGTCTATAGTGAAGAGGTGTCACCTGCCAGGATGAGAGAGACGAGAGAAAGAAGGAAAGAGAGACAGAGAGAGACAATGACAGAGACAGAGACATGGAGACAGACAGAAAGACAGAGCTCAAATCAATGTTTATGCTTCATGAACCCATTTTGCCAGTACAGTCATTGAGAAGGATGATTTCTACAACTAGCCCCAGCATGTGGTCACTGAGACTGCCCACAAAGATCTGATATTTTTAGCAGGACCAAAGCACAGTGCACATTCTAATGACAGGGTTTCTAGTTTTAGAAGAGTCTGCACAACGTAATTGTAGAGTAAGATGAGAATTGTGTCTCTTACACAAGTACAGCAGGTGGGGAAAATATTTGTATTAAAATAAACAAAACCTTTGGTTTTATATTCTGGAGACAAGCTTCGCTGTGGCGTGGTTGACAGTATCTTACAGCTGAATCACTCTGGAAAAGGAGCCTTAAGGATTCCACTTTGCCTTGACCAAGATCTTCAATTTCTCTCTTTTTTGATAAAATGCTATAGCAATAATATTCATGTCCAGTTATCAGACATTGTACAACTGCCACCTCTCTTTTAAACTATCCAGGATAGCTTTTTACTGGGAAGTTAACTTTTAAAATTTCAACTAATGGTGCTTATAAACATGTGAACCTGTAAGATAAATAAAAACTTCTTTTGGTCAAGTCATCAACACTGAACACTGGTGACAGATTAAAACACAAGGTACATATCTGAAGGATGGTGTATCTTCAATTTGATGGACACTTGTAAAAGCTCTTTAAATCAAACCATGGAGATAAAATAATGCATAAGATAATCCATTTCTAAATTATTTTAGTGTAAATGATATGAAAGACAGGAGTGATTAAAAAAAAAAACTAACCAAGTGAGCAAAAGAATAGAAACAGAGGTAGTTTACCTTGGACAGGTTATAGATAACACACAAGAAAAGGCAAAATTGTGCTTTTTGGTGAAGTTATAGAGAGAAAATTTTGGTACACTATCTCCTTAGAATGAGGTAATGACATAATTAGTCAACTGAAAATGTGGGAGTTGAATTAAAATCTCTAGATGAGTCCATGCGAACAGAATGCTGATATCGAGAATTCATAAGCGATTAATAGGTGACAATTTCAGAGCATGGATAAAAAATAGTGTCTTAGAAACACATCATCAAACCCAGAAAGACAAATATTCATAATGTCTCTCACTGTTAGAGATATATGTAACTACTCTCAGATGACCACACATTTATATATATATATATATATATATATATAATATATATAATGTATATATAATTATCAAATTATATCACATGAGCATGTGCAAATCAAATAATAGCAATAACACAAGTAATTCTACCAGGAGCTGGGAACAATCCAACCCCTCTAGGGATCAGAAGTTCAGGAGGGCTCATTCCATGGCAGTTTCTCTACTTGAACAGATTATGAAAGGAAATGTCTTTGTTCGTTTTTTTTTTTTTTTTTTAAGAAGCATTAGGCACTTGTGTATTGACTTGTTCGGCACTGCATCTCAATGCCTACACTGTTGATCTACCTCATGTACACAGCTGTTTCTTTTCTTTGGACAAAGGAGCCCGCAGACAGAGTTTTCTTCCTCTATGGTCAAACAGACTCTACCTGAGGCATAAAGATCTTGTTCTTCACTTGAGTCCAGAAACAGCAAATTCAATCTAGCTGTGGCAGGCACAGGACAAAATGGAATGCCAACAACAGACCAGGATTTCAAACCACGGGCCTCTGGAAATTAAGCTTTTACTTGGAAAAATGCCACCAACCTTGAGGACACGAACTCTCACCCAGTTTAGTGAAGAGTTTCTAGTACACAATGGACACAGATAACGTTTGACGTCCTTCTTCTTTTAGTCTAGCAAGCATGTCAGGCTAAGGTCTTAGTGTAGCAAGCTCCATGAAGAGAATACTCTGCTTCTGTCTGCTCTTACAATCTTTGGTTATTTTGGTCAAGTGACTACAAAATCTTGCTGTTCAACTTCTTGATTCCATGAATACTGAGATGGTTTTGTCTTACTTTTCTGTCTGTCAGTGGGTTACATTATCTTCATACTGGGGCTATCATGGGAAAATAAAATGTGTACTGAGTACCTATCCTACTCTACCTAGCCTGGACTAGCTTATATTCTCTCTGTCTCACCTTCTTTCTTTACATATCCCTATGCCATCATCTTGGATCTTCAGAATCTCTAAAGTAATTGAGGATACCTATGGCCAAAAGTCAACAAGAGTCAGACTACACCTCAAATGTGATAATAATATTTTCAATGCCAGTTCCAGTGAGCCACTCCAGCTTCTCAGTTTCTTTGTCTATAAAAATTTATAATGTATTGAACTGAAGTTTTTTCTTGTTCCTCAAAACAAAACAAAACAAAAAAAAACACTTTTTTTGGAGAAACGATCTTTCTATGCAGCCCAGGGTGACTTCAAACTCCATATTTTCCTTCCTCCTGCCTCCTGTGTGCCATTATTATAGTTGTACAGCAGGACTCCTGAGTAGGGAAATTTTTTGAAGCATATCAAGAGTTGACACTCTAAGTAAATGCTCATTATATTAAAGCGTAATTCGTTCCCATAGGCCATAAGATGTCTTGTGTATTTGCACAGGTGTCATATAAAAAGTTTTGAAATACATAACTTGATATCCTTGCATAGTGAGAAAGAAAACACCTTCACCATGGTGATAGAAGAGATGATACTGACAGGGATGCTGATGTTGTCTGTTAGGTGTTTAGTTTATGCCAAGAATCATCTTGAGCTTTACAATATATTATTTTAATTAATTCAACATTCTGAAATTTGATCTTATTATATTCTCCCACATGAACTGCCTACACATATCCTGAAGCCAATAAGAAATGTCCTAACAACACACCATTTGTTTTTCCTAACCCTTAATGAATGATTTACTTTCATTCAATTGGTGGCCACAAGTTACAACCAGCGTCAGCTTGTTAGTTTAGAGTCACCTGATGCATGGAGGTGCTAACAGAAGCAAACTGGTAAATATTTAATACACAGCAAGTGGGATAATGGACTACCCACCCATGTCTTCATTAGCTACTACTTGGAAACCTTCCACATGGTAAATTTCCTAAATAATATTTTATTTGAGCATTTAATATTCTTGGCTCACTGTTTAAAAGAATAACATAGCAAGGAGATAAGAGACTATATTGTCATTTAATACATTCTACCTTATTTTTGTTGATGTGTTGCTATCTTCTCTGTTGATGGCAGTTGCTTATTGTCACTAAATTCTAATATTTGAAAAATATAACATCTGTCTTTATTTGGCACAGTGTGCTTGACAGGATGTTAATTACCTCTTATGTTATCTGCTGTGTCTCACAGAACCTCTAAGCTGTGAATATTGCCTTTCTGCTGGACACACACATGCATACACATACACACACACACACACACACACACACACACACACATACACACACACAGGAGATGCTTACTCAGCTAGACATGGTAGCATGCCTTTAGAACCAGCACTTGAGAAGTGGAAGCAAGAGGATCTGGAGTTCAGGAATACCTTCAGTGGCTTAACAAGTTTGATACTGTATCATATATGCAATGCCTTATCTCCAAATCAAAGCCAGGAGAGGGGCTAGAAAGATGGCTCAGTCGATGCAGTGCCTGTGACCCAAGCATGAGGACCTGAGTTCAGATCTCTAGTATTCACATAAAAGCCAGGTATAATGGTTTTAACCCCATGACTGAGGAGGCAGGGATAGATGAATTCCCAGAGCTCATTGGCTAGTCACCATAACTGAATCTATAAGTCTTGGTTCAGTGCAAGACTGTCTCAAACAAAAAGTATTTGAAGAAAATCAAATAAAGATATCCTGATACCTCACCAGTGTTGACCTCTACACACACACACACACACACACACACACACACACACACACACACACACGAGTGTATATACTAATTAATTAAATACCATTGAGAGAAAGAGGAGAGCGGGTGGGGGGCGTCTGGTTCAGTAACACAATATAGACAGAAGGATACATCTATGAAACCTGAGAGTTTGGATTGAAGTCCACATGTACTTGTCTTCTAGCTCCAGTCTGGTTTTAAGAAACCCACTTGTGTTGCAGACCTCATTGCTCAGTATGTTAGTGACAGCTGAGACCAATTCTATTCTCCTTTGCTGAAGAATAAGACTTAGGAGCTGAAAGACCTTGGATATCATACACAGGGAGGCGTTATGGCTCATGTTTCAACAACATGCATCTATGTGTCTTAATCTACCTAATCCTTTTTTGAGAATCATCCATGAGTGAGCAGCTGAACAATATCAAGCATCCCTGGACTACCATTTTCCTTTGACTGGAGACATGTCCAAGTAAGACATCATCAGGGTTGTTAAAAGTGATACCCTAACTTATGAACTTATGATATAGTTCATCATGGCAAGGAAGGAGCATAAATAGGGGGCTGTTTGTTCACATCTTGGTAGACCAGAAAGCAAGGAAAGAGAATTACTAGTACTCAGTTGCCTTTCTTTCTCTCACTTTATTTTTATTTTTGTTTCCAAAAACCTCAACCTATGGAATAGTTTTATCCTCATGGAGGGTAAGCCTTCATCTAATGTTAATACTGTTTGTAAAAACTTCTGCAGCCTTATTGATCTCCTAGGCTTTTCTTAATTCAATCAAGTTGATAATCAAAATTAGCTGTCACATTTGTTTTGTTTTGGGGCTATCCTAGAATGTGTCATGTAACCAATGCCTCAAAACTGCACCAATTCCCCTGCCTCCGCCTCCCGAGTTCTGGGATTGCAAACCTGAGCCATTATGCCTATCTCAATGTGGGACAGTTAATGACAATATCCGTCTAGATTCTTGATCATAGATCCATTGTACTAACAGAACTGTTGACTAAACATGTAAATTGTATAATATTCTTTTAATGATTTCAGTGGCAAATATTGATGTCACACCTATAAGAATCTTCAAAGACTTCTCCTCCAGGAGTCATTCTCTTTTTGTTTCCATGTGTGGAACAGTGAAGTTCAAGGGCAGAGACTTGCTAGTTACTTCTCTACAGCAATTGTAACTTACATGTTCAAAATGGGAAGAATCAAGAAGTGTGATGAGACCTTGCCTTGGAGGAGGTCGGAATGGGGGGTGGATTGGGGGGGAATGCTGGGGGGTGGGAGGAAGGAGGACAGGGGAATCCATGGCTGATATGTAAAATTAAATTAATTATAGAATAAAAATATTTATATAAAATAAGAAAAATCAGGAAAAACCAAATAAATAAACAAAAAAAGTAAACCTGTGTCCTTTTAGAATTAAATTACAACCACAGATCAATGTTCAAAAAAAGGATTTAAATTACCAGCTATATTTCCCATAAAGAGGCACTCTCAATCAAAACAGTTGGTATCTTTTAATGGAACCCATTTACAGGGCTTCCAAGTGGATGAAATTTTAAGTTACTATTGCTCATGGGCTTCATTCAGACAAGGAAAAGAGAAGGGAAATGAATGTAATTGGAGCTTGTGAAGTAGAAAAAGAACAAGAATGAAAGCCAGGCTTCTGTAACTTTTGATCTTTGTTAAACAGCAGGACACACAGTTACAAAGGAAGCGAGTCTTGGGGAAATGTGAGGGCGACACGTATGTGCTGTGCACTGAGTAATTTCCCGTGGAACACAAAGAAGAAAAGTTTATTTAACTATGAACTAATGTACGCCACACGGCTGGCTGGCCAGAAAAGCAATAGAACAGCTACACAATCAAGACCAGCTTGGGGAATAAAACACTGGCTGGGGATGTTTTCTAAGTGTGTCAAGGAGGAAAGGAGTTTGCATCTAGTATGTCATCAGAGTCAGATTCCCCATCTTCAAGGGGGACCAAGAAAGATCTATCAAATAATGTCAGAGCTGATGGAAAACTCTCCATCAAAGCAGTTTCTTGTTCAGTAACATGCTAGATTCAGTGTTAAGATAGGTTAATGTTTAGTGGACAAAGCTTGTTGTATATGCAATGGATAAGATAGATATTGATTCTACATTGTGGAACTGGAAAGGCTCAGAAAGTTTATCCCAACATTAGCATATACTTTCTAGGCTGTTTTTTGTTTGTTTGTTTGTTTGTTTATGTCCTTACTAGTATCCATTGATTTGATGACTGGCTTTGAAGAGAAAGCTTTTTCTTTCTGTAGGAAGCTCATCTTACCTTGGCTATGCCTAGGAAGGAAGCACAACTGATAGCCAAACATTCCAGTCAATTGTTGAGATTACAGTGGAGTCTAAAAGCTGGATGAGGTCAGCCCTGTGAAATGATGGCACCCAAGTTAGGTTTTGTTAAGACAAGATCGAATGACACATCCAAGGCAGAAGCAGAATGCCCTAACTAAAGAAGTCTGCAACAGCTCCCACTGAGTAGATCAGTAAAAGTAAGCTCAGTACTAACTTGCCTGTATGATGCAAAATGTCACCTTTATGTTTCACAGCCTGGCCAGAATTTCTAATGGTATTTATACCACTTTCTCTACTGACAGTTAATCCTAAGCTTGTTGCAAATATTCTATTTCAACACTCATCCTATGATGGGTTTGTTGCTGGCCTAGAGCATAGGCCAATCTATTTAGAAGTTTGATGCATGCAGAAAGACTTGAAATTGTCTCCAGATCACACAGGATGGGAAGGCTTTTCACACCTTAGTGAAAGATGAGCAACTGAAAGAAAAGAATACCAAATTAGAATGTGTGTGCCCGAAATAAAACTAATAATTAGAAAAAGCCATGAGGCAAGATCTGTGCATGAGCCAGGTAGCTATGTTGTTGTTCCTGGAGTTTAGGACTCAGTCTCTTTACAGTGGTCTGTGTGGAGGACCTCCAGGCTGACACTGGAAAGTGTGTGTAGCCTGAACTGTGTTTACGCTCTGCATTTACAGCCACCTCTTTATTGAGGCTTCCTGCAGCTATTTTGTTAGACGCTAGGGATGTGGGGCAATGAGAAACAATTTTCTGGCTGTGCCACAAATGAAAGATATAGGAAGATATTTAGAGGGAAAATGAGACAGTCTAAAAAAATAAATATATTATTTATTTATTTATTTATTTATTTATCAGACACTTTAATAAGGCTGATTGTTCTGGTGGCATTGTTTCTATAGATACATAAAATTTAGGATAAATTCTATTAGTTTCTTTCTCTAGATTGAAAGCTGAATTTTTTTTTTTTTGTACTAACCATACTCTGACCACAGAAGGAATTGATCAAAACTTGTGTCCTATTCAAGCCCACTGTCTGGGAGTAGAAAATGAATGAAACTTCGCAAATGCAAGGCTGAAGACAGTATTTTGGGGTCAAGTCATTGAATTCAGACTGATTAATCATACATCTAAGTGCATGAGTTGACTGGCATCTTATGAAGACATAGGAAATTAAATTAACAGGCAAATTCCTTTGTTCCACATTAATAAAAGTCTGCCTAGGTAGAAATGAGAGTGTTTCCAGGACTGCCACTACCAACTGTATGACACTGGGAATATGTTCCAAGATCTCTGGCCGTGTTACAATTATAGTAACATATTGATATCATTTTCTGCCTCCACTAGTACCAAAAGAAGCAGAGAAGAGTGGGGTTGGGGAAGCGGGGAGAAGCATAGTCTAAACCATATATTGTAACTCCTTATAACAAAATCATTATGTAAATTCTATCTCTATTATCATGATTTTAACTGAGATCATCTGTGATTTACTCAATGGGTAGGATATTCTGAAATCTTTTTACAAAACCAAACATATTCCCAAATTCCTGAGACTCACTGAAATAAAACAAATTGGTTAGCAAATTTCCTACTTAAAAATATTGAAGGGGGAATTGCACAAAAGGATGGTTTTCGTTTGTTTTCCTCTTCAGTTGTGTTGCAAATAGTTCCCCCAATGAAACCTTGGAATTTCCTCCAGTCTGTTCCCTATTATCTCTGTGGGAAAATAGTGAAAAATCAATCTGTTTTCCACATAACCATATTACATCCCATTATTTGAGGAATGCAAAGTGCAAACCCCAATGACCAACAATATCAATCTTTTCCCTCTCATTTCCAAGTTTTATTTCAGCAGGAGTCATGAAAAAACGCAACTATAAGCGAGATATCATTCTACCCCAGGCAACTGCAGATCTTAATTATAATTTATATAAAACAGGACGGCACATTCTCTTTATAGTTGGTTGTATCCTTGACCTTGGACGCCACTTGGGCTTCTGATGACTATGATACATTTGAGAAGTCCGTGAAGAATGGAGACTGTGGCAAGCAAAGCCCAAACTCCTGTCCTCCAGTTGACAAGAGAAATTCATTGACTGCCAGGCCAAGACTGGAATTTCTGGAAGAAAAGAAAATGGACTCCATGGAAATGTCATGTACTGTTATTAGTAACTTTCAGCATACTTTCATTTAAAAAGTTGGTGCTTGGGGATCTAACATGTTTTATAGTGCCTCAATAAAACTGTTATTGCAATAAGAAACATTTGGGAGTAAGATTTTCTATAAGATAAGATTGTAAAGACAATCCATGATTTTTCTTGCCTTCCTTCCTCCCTCTCTTTTCTATCTTTTGTTTTGTTTTGTTCTTTTAGTTCTGAAAGATTGAACTTATTGCCTCTTTATCTGGCTTTCCTCGTCCATTGCCCTAATTTCATTAATTTTATGATACATTTCATTCAACATGTGCTATTATAAGTACTCTATTACATGGATTTGTATTAATTAAAGAAAATAAAATTATAATGGTAGTGGGAAGCAAGAGAAGAGAAGGAATGAGACAGAATTTTCTGTATACTTTCTGCTAAGAATTTCTTTTATTTTATGTTTAATTGAAAATAGACTCTTCTCTCATATAATACATTGAGATCACAGTTTCCCCTCCCTCCACTCCTCCCAGGTCCCTCCATCTCTCCTCTCTCCCAGATCTACTCCTCCCCTTTTCCCTTCAAAAAAGAGCAGGCCTCCAAGAGACAATACCCAAACACAACAAAACAGGATACAAGACAAGGCAAAAGTCATAGTATTGTGATTGGACAAGGCAACCCAACAGGAGGAAAATGTCCCAAGAGCAGGCAAAAAGAGTCAGAGACACACCCATTCCCACAGTTAGGACTCCCACAAAAAGAGCAAACTAACGGCCATATGAGACTTTTACTTTTCTTAAAATTAATATCTTCACTCTGTCATCTTTTATTCTTTTTTAAATTTTCCCTTTTATTGAAAATAGTTTTTTTCTCACATTATATATCCTTTATACAATTTCCCCTCCTTCTACTCCTCCCAGTCCCTCCCTTCTCATCTGGATCCACCTCCTTTCTGTCTCTCATTAGAAAACAGTCTTCTGTGGGATAATAATAAAATCAAAATAAAATAAAATCTAGCACATTGGATTTGTACAAAACCAACAAACAGAAGAGAAGTAGCCCAAGAGCAGTCAGATGAAACAGAGACCCACTCATTCATATACTCAGGA
>CABHPQ010157073.1:6251-19194 GCA_902168405.1 Peromyscus aztecus | reverse complement strand
AACAGCAACAACAACAACAACAACAACAACAACAAAAGATAGTGCAGTGCTCAGAGTCACTATTTATTCTTTGCATTTAACAGGCAGCTCCTGCTGAGGACTTCTGGAAACCAGTGATCATGAATGGACACAAGTTCTCCAGGAGCATCTCTCCTGCTTCAAGGTTTCCCTCCTTTTCCATGCTGCCAAAGCTGACACAGCTACATAAAGGGAAGATCAAATTTAGCTGAGGCCAAAGTTTAGACTTTTATATATAAGAATGGAAGAAAGGCTATTATCCCAGGAAGGCTGCTTCCAATAAAAGTGCTTCCTGCCATGTGTCACTCACTCAACTTTGCCAGAAGTTAGAGGGGAGTAGTTATAAGAAAGGGGGAAGCAGCCCCTTTGTGAATAACTGTGGTCTCTTCAGAGAGTATTATCTCCAGGGCCTGCCTCCCTGCCTTGTTCTTCAGAATGTAGTTGCCTCATGAGAACCCAGGCCTCTCCAACCTCTGTTCCTTAGGCAGATTCACGCCTTGCATCCTGTTCTAACACAGAACATTCATTCGCTCTACTCTCTCTTCCAAGTTGTGTTAACGAATCAGTAAAACATCACCATTGAGAAAAAAACCAAAGCACTAACCATCTGCTAACCCCAGTCCAGCCTCACCCTTAGTCATGGATGGTCCTGTCCTATCCTTGAAACCTACTTGTTCTGAGGGTCAGAGCAAAGCATTCTTTCATTAACCATTTTCTAATTCAACCAAGAAAAGCCTTCAAAGTTGGGATAGAAAAGATTTGTTGCTGTTGGTTTGTTTGTTTCCAAAATGAGAAGAACTTTGAAATGGGGTTTAGGGGCTAACATGGGGTCATCTCTTTTGATCTTTTTGGTATTTGATTCTTTTATTATTGTGAATGCTGGCATCTGGTCAGGAATACATTTGTTCCACTCTCATAGGATGGCCGTCTTTCTTGATCAACATGCCCGTTTCTTACTGAGGGAACTGAACCAAGAAGTTCGTCAAATGGGGAAATTCAAAGGCTATGTCCACAGAGACAAATTCACGTACCTTGGCCCTGACCCCAGCACATTATTCTCCCATTTTGACCTCTTCACAGCTATGTGGTGATATATTGTTGTGTACCCTAATAAATTTTGCCTGAAGATCAGAGAGACTAAGGAACAAGCTACTGTCATGCCTTACCTCTAGGACTCCTCAGCCTGAAAAAGCCTCTAGTTCCTGTCTCTTTACACCTTGTATACCTTTCTCTGCCCATCTATCACTTCCTTCTTAGTGCTGGGATTAATGGCGTATGATTCCCAAGTATTGGAATTAAAGATGTGTGCCACCACTGCCTGGCTCTGTTTTTCTCCTAGATTGAGTCAATATTATGTAGTCCAGGGTGGCTTTGAACTCACAGCGATCCAGACAGATCTCTGCCTCCCAAGTGCTGGGATTAAAGGTGTGTGCCACCACTATCTGGCATCTGTGTTTAATCTAGTGGCTTGTTCTGTTCTCTGAGCTTCAGGCAAATTTTATTAGGGCACACAATATATCACCACACAGCTAGGCATAAGAAGCAACTACTTGTGCAATGGGAACCTAATTCACATATTAATTTCACAGACACAGGAGCCAGGACTTATTTGCTTTATAGAACACATTCACAAAAACCAAGACATGGCTTCTGTTATTAAGCCTTAAAAGTGGGTTTAGTTTGAACAAAGTTATAGACAATGTTTCAAAACAAGTTAATGCTGTGAATGGAAGGAAGGGTCATTTACTAATAATATCAACCATTCAGAAGTGCAAAAATAAATACATAAAAGGAAGCATCCATTTACCATCCTTCATCCTGAACTACTTGTCTTTCCTTGTGAAACTCTTTAACTCTAGTCATAGATGGCATCAATGGGAGTACCATTTGTAAAAAAAGAAAACTATTACATTTGCCAGGAAGCAAGGGCTTGGTAAGCCAGCATTTGTGCCAGCCTTCATTCCCATATCCCAGACTCCACCCATTATGTTTCCAAAACATTTACGGCCCAGCTGTAGAAAGTAGGGGCAAGGACTGAGGAAAAAGAGAGTATGGGCATAAAGCATTAATTTTATTACCTTCTGAAGCTAGATCAAAACACAGGGTACAAGTCAAAGCCCAGGGCTCAGCTTCCTGTAATGCCTTCTCCCCGCCCCCCAGATCTCCAGAGAAGACAGTCCCCCAGCTGGGTCCAGCGGAAGCCAGACCTACAACCTTCCATGGTTTGGCTGAGGATCACTGCCAATGGACAGGGGCTACACTGTGGGGCTCAGTTTGAGTTCCATGTCCAAACTTGGAAGAATCATCAGTATTCTGCAGTTGTATACCCCAAGGCCTCAACAGGGGCACCTCGCCAAAAAGCCTCACTTCGTCTGAATAAATTAACGGTTATAGGGTCCAGCTGTATCTTCAGGCTGACTTGTTAAATATTGGCTGGAAGAATTCTTCAAGGCATTGATATTAGACTGCAGAGCTCTGGGATGTGATCTAGTCACAGCCCCTGAATGCAAGTTCTCTGCCTTTCTATGAAGGAAAGACACCAGCTGCTTCACTGTGGGTACAGGGAAATGAGCAATGCCAAAGAGGAGGCTTCCAAAGTGCACAACGTATTTAGAGAGGGTCTCTCGGTGCTATATCATTGAGCAGAAGCCTGGAACCTACTGACTGCTCACACTCCCCTGGATTTCAGCTACTCAGCATCGGCAATGACTCCTTTCTCATCCCTGCTCCAGACGTGTTTAGACAGACTTATTGTGGCAGAGAGAAAACAGCAAAGGGGAGAAGAAAGGAAATAAGGGAAGAAAAAGGATGTTGGTGACTGATTCTGTAGAGGGTAGGAAAAGCCATGATCTCCATTCAAATCTTACCAAAGGGCCGGAGAGTCAGTCCTTCTTGATCCTGGGTCCCCCACCTCCCAAGCCAGACTGTACTTGAGTTTGCACAGGTGCTCAGAAGCAAGCAAACAAAGCGGATCCCCAGCAGGATGGCAAGGACTACTGTTGGGGTTTCTAACTGAACTATAGAGCCTGAAAAGAACTCGAGGCTGTGAAGGAAGAGTAACAGGAACCAGCCTTCAGTCAGTGGCCCTTTACCATCATCCTGAAGCAAAGATTCAGTGGATGTGGCAAGCCAGAAATATAAATATAAATATATAAAAAGTATATATATATATGTGTGTGTGTGTGTGTGTGTGTGTGTGTGTGTGTGTGTGTGTGTATTTGGTTTTTCAAAACAGGGTTTCTCTGTAGCTTTGGCTGTCCTAGAACCCACTTTGTAGACGAGGCTGGCCTCGAACTCACAGAGATCCGCCTGCCTCTGTCTCCAGAGTGCTGGGATTAAAGGTGTGCGCCACCACATGTATTTAACCCCAGCACATCCCATTGTCTAAGAAAACTCCATCTATTCTCCTTCTAGCTTTTTTCCCCTAATATTTACCTCCTAGCTCTACTTACATGCTTTTCTAGAAAAAATTATTAATTATGAATTGCTAAGGGTATTCAAAAACAGATCCGGATTCATGCCCATTCCTTGCCTACTTAGACCTAGGGGCAGAGCTGAGCCCAGGACCTGGTTTCCCTTTACTACTTAGCCTTACTTCTGGCTTAACCTATCCCCACCCTGGGGTGCATAAGAGGATCTGAGCCTTGAGAGGAGATAGACTTCCCTCTATCAAGGCAAATGGCATGGACAGCATGCATACTCGTGCTTTACTCCGTAGACAGCACACAAGACTCTCTCCGTGCATCTCCTTTCCACCACTGGAGCCAGTCTGACTTCAGAATCCTCTACAACTGTCTTCTGAAAGCCACTGCCAGCTGTTCGGGGACACGCAATACTGAAAATGGACGCTTTTTGTCACGTGGCCCCTCAGAGAGCTGAATTTCAGTTACCACACAGGAGGAATGTCACGGGCATATGGCCTGTGCAGGAGTACAGGCGAGAAGCGTGTTGCTTGAGGTCTCCCGTCTTATGCCCGCCAGCGTAGGAAATGCCTTCCTCCTGTGTGTCATCACTGTGAGTGACAGCAGCAGAGCCACATCTCATGCCAATTCTGGGAACATACCTAGACCTGCAAGGGGCCCCACTGGGGCAGGAGCACTTGTTTTGAAGAGATCCAAAGGGTTGGTCTGAGGGGCCGCCGCAGGTTGTCCTGGGGGTGACGTCTGGCCTGGAGGTTCTGAGGCAAAGATGTCTGATGCAAGCAAGTCGTTTGCTGAAGACTGATAAGGAAGGAGGGGAAGGAGGGAGAAGAGTTACTCGGGTAGGAGGCAAACACAGCCTCCATCTGTCTCCTGCTCTTAACCCCAAAGCTAACCTCCACATAAAGGAAAACCTTATATTACTGACAAATGATTGCTTCTACCAATAAGTAAAAGAGCAAAGGTGAGGTGTGTGTGTGTGGTGGGGGCGGGGTGGGTAAGAAACACAGACGGCTGCAGTGAGTGGACAAATGGATACCATCTTGGACTTGCAAAACGAAATCTATTTTTCTCCTTTTATCCTTTTATGTCAGTCTGGTCTCCTTATTGGCTAAAACTTGAAGCTGGGAAAGTAAAGGTCAACATAAGCATCCTAAATAATGTCAATGATTCCATTTGATCTAAGTCAGTTTTGATAGAGACGATACTACTTTCATCATTAGGTAAGACTACACAATGCCCATGAGAGCTTTGAAAAAAAAATCCCCTACAGATACTGCACTTGGAGTCGCTTTTGAATGAAGTTGGTAATAGTGATTGTGTCAGTTTCTAGGTCAATGGGTTATTAAATCAACGTTTACATTTAAAAGAGGAGACAGACTTGAGAATTTTATACCACCACCATGGACATCAGTGATGATGGGTGTGCAGGACATGTGTTAGTGTGGGGACAGGACCAAGGGAATCACAAGAGCTCTCTCCCTCCCATCCCAGAACACGACAATCAAACTTACCAGAGGTACAGAAGCATAGCAGCATTAACAATGGAAAAAAAAAAAACAACAACTTGTGTTTAGTTTAGTATTAAGTGACAAGACATGCAAACGGAAAGCAGATGTGACAAACACTGCCGGGGAAGCTGAGGAAGAATGTTGACTAGAGGGGAATATTCCTGGAGGGTCGATGTGTCTTATCCCACCTTCTACTTCACAGCCACACAGGAAACTAAAAGAGCAGCAGGAAGAGAGCTTGCGTCACACCACCCTTTGGTACCGAGCATGCACTCTGCTAATGGGTATGTGGAAAAGACAATTCACCTTAGCAGTTCTTCTGCCTCTTCCGGGTTTGGTACTTTGTGGAGGTGGGATAATGGCTATGGAGTCATGTGCTGAGGACTGGACAGAGCTTTCCAAGTCCTGCTTTACGCCATTCGGTACCGATTGTCCTTTGGGAGGGCTTCCCACAAAAGGGTTCGGGGAAGATTTGATATGGAAGCCGTTCTGTTCTCTTTCAGATACCCCATTTTGAGTTCTCACTGCTTGCTGGGTTTGCGAACTTGGATAGGGCCACGGGCCTGCCTGAGCTTCCTGTTTGCCAGTCCGGTTAGAGATCTGGTCAAATTGCTGACCAAAGTAATCAGTATCACCGTTCAGGGGCCCTTTACTCTGAGGAGCAGACAAGCTACTCAAATTCGCTTTCTTCTGATCTGGAGGTGTGAGAGAATCAAACGTAGAGGGTGCCGATTGGTCTGGCTGTGCAAAAGGATCATCACGGAAAGGATCAGGATTAGGGGTGGGAAAGAAGTTGAGATTGGCAGAAAAGGCATTTTCAGGCAAGAAGGATGCCTGAGGCTTTGGTCGAGGGAGAGAACAGGAGGTGACGCCATTTGTTAAGAATGGATTTTCTCTTAAAGAGTTCTGATTGGTGTCGATTTCAGAGTTTAGATCCACTAACAGGATATCTTTGCTTTCCTAGCACATTTGGGGGAAAAAAGAGAGAGAGAGAGAGAAAGAGAGACAGTGTTAGTCCATGTTATAACTTCAAATGAGAAAACTACATCCAAATGACAAGGATTACCAGGATTCCTATTAGAATTGGAACTATTACCATCTCACATCAACTCCCTGAGTGTTTACGAGCTGGGAATCAGTTCCTCACTCAGTTTGTGAGCTGTAAGTTTCCATGGGGTCTGCCTTTCCTTCAGTGAAATCTTGTTCAATTTGTGCTCTCCGTAATTCATACATTCAGATGGGCTAGGTTCATTACCTACATTGGTTCAACTGATGTCTTTGAATTGACTGGGACTCACTCTAAATGATTATCTGAATATACTGTTTGAACCTATGAACTGACTTCAGAAACCTGGTCCAGCTTTCTACCTGAGAAACATACAGTCCATAGTCCTTTTTCTAGAAGTCTCAAACATTACCCCTCTAAATGAGCAAATTCATCAGTTAATATTCATATGGTACCATGTATATGTATGTATATGGTGCTGGGAATTAAACCCAGGGCTTTGAGTATCTCAGGTAAGCATTCTACCACTGACTTACATTCCACAGCGCCAGATTACATAGTTATGGCTGTGATGAAACTTAAAGTCAACTCTATTTCCTTCCTCTGGAGGAAAACAAGATTCTCCGTTTTTATCGTGGTCTATGGGTCTGACTCTTTGAATGACAAAGATCTTGCTAAAGTTCCTAGGCCAAGTTGGACCTCTATCTTTAGCATCCTCACCCCCTCTTAGACATACCTTTTGTGTGTGTGTTCTTCTGCACGTGACATTCAGAATACTGATCACATCTAACCAATTACACACTAACCTCACATCAATGTCCCTATTTCCAGTACCTCGCTCTTATTTCCTGTATTGTGGCAGTGATTTCACTTACTTATCATTAAAGTTGGCTAATACCTAAGGGGAAAATGTGGGTTTAGGATGTAATCTTCAAAGCATGTAAAATGTATAACTCTACTAATAACGTTTCTTCTCTATTACATGAGAAAAATACAGATGTTAATTGTTTGGTTTCTTCATTTGTCTTATGAAAATTGTTAGCCTCAAAGCTACCAATTTGATCAATTTGACATGTTTTTAATTCCGATTTATAATTATGATTTATCCTGGGAAAGACCTTTTTGTCTGACTTTGATCCATTAAATATTTAACTATGTCAGCCATAGATTATAAACAATAAACACTGTCCAGCTGGAAGGCAGCTAAAGGAGACATCTAGCAGTAACCTGGGTGGAGTACTATTTTGATCACTGGGACAAGAAGAACAATTTAGAAGAAATCTGAACCTTTTCAACTAATAAGGACAAAAAGTGTTCAAAAGTCTCCATCTTTTCAAGAAAAGAAAAGTCCTATTTCTCTCTTGTGGCCCTAGAAGAGACCACAAAATCAGGTCCAAACTGTATTCTCTCTTTTTGCTTTCTTTACTGGAAAATATAAAATCAGATTTTTTTTTGAAAGCCTGGTTTTCTTTTTTGTAACTAGAAGAACTCATCACAAGAAAGAACTTAAACTGAAAAGCTTTTAATCAAACAAATGAATTGGAAGACTTCTTAAGGAGGGGATCTTTAAGCAATCAAAAGTGGGATAAGATGCATTCCGGAAGCTTGATTTCAGTATTCATTTGTTTGCTAAGAGCCACCTCTAGGTTAGCATGGTTGTGTGTTCACAGCTGGCAGAGTTCTCCTTTCCAGACACCTCAGAAGAAGTTCTTAGGACACCAAACGGGAGCCACAATGTTAGACTTCTGAATAGTCACCCTACGAGCAAAATGTACAAGGCTCTCCTCAGGTTAGGGTTGTTGTCGAGTGAAGCTTAAGAGTCTAACTGAAAGACTGGAGTGGAGAGATGGGAGACTCCTCATCTACTCCCGCGTGCTCTGTGGACTGTCAGCAGTCCACTTGGCTACCACCTGAGCACCTTAAGACAGATATGAAAGCGAATCAAGCCGCTTCAGCAAGCGGTGTGAAGACTGCATCAAGGCAAGATTGGAAAACTGAGATCTACAGCTCTTCTCTGGGTAGCTAGCCTCCCAGAGATGGTTACCAACTGAGGCTTCAAGCTCACTGTTGGCTTCCTGCCATTTCTTACATGCGTTCAAACCAGCTTCTTTAGATCAGCTTTTGGAATGCTCCGTGGTAGGACCCCACTTGATTTGACCCTAGCTACTATCTATTGCCCTGTACACTGCCATGACCCAACTCAAATTCAGGTTTTTTTTTTACACTTTTCTTTTTGATATTTCTATTTCAGTCTTACCTGTGTCTACCCTATGCCATTTATGGGGGATACAAATGTGTATACATACACATATTATTTAAACTTTGTGCCCTATCTAATCCCCTTATGCCAGGTTATATCTCTATGATGGGGGATCACTTCCTGTAGTCTTTTAAGTGGTCAGGTTTTTAAAGATCATGTATGATGTACCACCTATCTTTCTACTCTTCTTCCTTCACCTTTTGCCTGCTTCTGTGTCTCCATACCTTATTCCCTCCTTTTCTTCCCCCTTTCTCTTTCTTTCTTTCCTTTTTCTTTTTTTTTTTCAAGACAGGGTTTCTCTGTGTAGCTTTGGAGCCTATCCTGGAACTCACTCTGTAGCCCAGGCTGGCCTCGAACTCACAGAGATCCATCTGCCTCTGCCTCCCAAGTGCTGGGATTAAAGGCATGCGCCACCACCACCCAGCTCTCTTTGTTTCTTAAACACCGTGAAACATAATGCTCCAGGAATTTTGCAAAAAAAAAAAAAAATGTCCTAAGGGATGTCAACACATTATTTGAAGTGCATAAAAGTTTTGTTCATCAATTTGGGAAAAGCTATAGCCACTAGGGATAACTAAGAGAGTCTAAGTAATTTAGATTTTTTCTGCACTTTACATTTTCCAGAGCAGTTTTTATAAGAGTTGAAAAATTCTGAAGCATGCTAGTTTTACTAGTCAGAGAAACATCCATTTTGTAATCTCTGCATCTGGAGTCAATGCGACAGATCATGTTGCCAAAGTCTAACCAACACATAATTAACCCTGCTATCCTTTTTTAAAACTTACCAGATATTATCTACTTTGATTAAATTTATTATTTCAACTTATTTTTAAACTAAAGCTTGGATTTCTACAAATAAAACATTTTTAGTTTGCAAGGACTGTAATATAAGAATAAGGATCATCCATTTTTTTTTTTTTTTTTGGCAGAATGCTTCAGAAGTCCATAACAGTCAATTAAACAGTAGGAGCCTTCTTGCTTCTTCCTCTGCAATTCCACTTGTGTCTCAAGAGCTTTCCTTTCTCTTGGAGTACCTGTTTCAGTGTGACACTTAGAAAGACGATTGCACAGGTATTAATTTCTTTTATCTACTAATAAAGAATTGCCAAGATTGTTGAGAAATCAAAAACAGCTCAGAACTTGGTTGGTCCTTCCAGCATCAGCTAACCTAACATGTCAAAAATCTTATCCTGAAGACACCAAGAAGCATTATAAAGAATGGAAGTCCCATGGACAAGTGAGTAGGGAAGGACTCACCATTTGAAAGACTATACAGTAGTTCTAGCTCCTCTATTGTAGGCTCTGCAAGGACTTTGAGATGCCACCACCCAGTGTGATTCTCACACATGGGTACAGAGAAGAGTGCACACAGTTCATGCTTTGGTGGACTTGTGGGTTTATGCAGTGAAGGTGTGCCTGCTGGACTTCTCTGTAGTTCTCTGGGAAGTGAGAATTTTCCCAATCTCTCTCTGACTCACTTCAGTTCCTAAGATCTTCTGCACATCATGAAAACTTACTTGATAATTTCCTGATTTTTAAAGAGTCTTATCCAGACATTTCCCCCCATTATTCTACATGTGCTAATTCTCTGCTTGTCTAGCTATTGCCTTCTCATCTTTGATGTTCAAGTCTAGAAACTCCCTTCGTTAGAAACATTATCTGAATCTGCATGCTAGGTGAACATCTGTAGTTAGCATCATTTAATTGGCTTTGTCATTAGTCTCAACACTGTCCCTGCTAGACAGGATGGTGGATGAAAACACTAATGTGTGTCTTTTTTGCTGCTATGCATTGTCAATAGCAGGTGCTCAGGAAACTAGGAAATTAATAATAAAAGTTGATTCAAAAATGACATGAATATTTCTGTGTGAGGACTGTTTTTAGAGAAGATCTGAAGAATAAGGTTTAAACCTTAAATCTGAGCATAAATGAGTTTTTTTGCTGGACCAATATTTTCTTATCAATAAAGGAAAATATTGCTATATTCTCACATGACAAACACAGATTCATCAGTATTGAGAAGACTTGCTATATAATGATGCTCTATAAAAAACTAGCAATTTTCTAAAATGAGACTTTTGTTAATCATAAAATGAACCTTGTTTAACTACTTTTTTGTTGTTTTTTGTTTGTTTGTTTTGTTTTTCAAGACAGGGTTTCTTTGTGCAGCCCTGGCTGTCCTGGAACTTGCTTTGTGACCAGGCTGGCCTCGAACTCACAGGAGATTCTGCCTCCTGAGTGCTGGGATTAAAGGCATGTGCCACCACTCTTGGCTTCTTGTTTAACTCTTATTTCATGTCAAACTCATGCTGCTAGATTGCAAAAAAGAAAAGCAGAAAAAATGAAGAAACTAAAACAATTTAGGATTCATCATTTAACAAACATACTCCTTTCAAATAAACTTATGTCAAGAATTATAATTCAGTCCCTCCTTCTGATCCCAAGTTACTACCAAGAATGAGTACACTGACTGGCTACCAGCACAAATTTAGCCTCTATGCTATACTAATATATATGAATTAGTAGTGGTAGTTGCCTATGATGACTTAAGATTCAAATTATTTTTCTAGTAGCCACTTCTATTTCATGAGGAAAAATCAAGACATTCCAAGTTTCCACAAAATGCTCAAGCTTTCTGGTTAATTGTAAATTGGGGATTATCAATGTTATTTCAATTACATTGCAAATTTAAAAACAAAACACTTACTGTTGGACTATTTAGGTCAGGAGGTGTAGACATGTCCCCAAACAAATCCATCTGGTCAACACCCTTAAAAAAGTATTTGGATTAGATTCAGATGTGTCTACTAAAAACAATTACTTTGTCTATCATTGTAATTGTTTGTGTCCTAAACTATAGGAAATAGTTGTCGAAATTGGATTGTAGTTGATTTCATATAGATTTGATATTAAGCTGCTCATGTCAGGAAGTGTAGGCTTGTCCCCAAGCACATCACTGTGGTCGATACCTTAAAGAAGTACTATATTAGATTCTGGTGACCTACTAACAAAACTATGTTGTTGACTAACAGAGATATTACATTAATGCATAGGAAAGTACCTGTCCTAATTGAATTTTCCTATGGATTCAGTATAGGTCCAGCATTAGCAATGTCTACAGGAGGTAGAAACCTGTGTTCAAAGAATCACAAAACATCACAAACATACCAGCTTCAGTTTGTTAGCTTGATCATCAAGGGTCATTAGGGCCTCACTCCCATTCTGAAAATAACAGGCAAATATTAAAGGGTTTAATTGATAAGGTACCCCCACAAAATTTGTTTTCCTGCCCGATTACCCCATTAAGCTGTTATAAATTATTCTCTAATAATTTAGATATTTATCTTCCATGAAAAGAGTGGTCACTAGCCCAGAGGATCAAGTTAGGAGGGGAGAATGCTCTTGCAGGTAGCCAATATGGCTTCCACACATCACATAACATCAGAAGAAGTTAAGAGGGAGCTTTACCTCTTCTGCTTTGCTGGCTTCTTCGACCTAAAAAGAAAGACATAGATTCACTGAGCTTGGTATTTGGGAAGAGAATTAGTAAAGGAACAAATACAGCCAGATTCATAGGTAAAAGGAAAAAAAATCTTGTATATTTTGCTGTGTTCCCCTCCCCACTTCATATAGATGCTAGATTTGAATACTTTCTAGATTTTATTTATTTATTTATTCATTCATTCATTCATTTATATTTTCTAGATTTAAGCTAGGCTGCTGTGTCAAGTCCTTTAGCTAATGTGAATATTATAGGGAGCTAGAGACTGAAATCAGTGTTCCTAAACACGTAATTTCACAACTGCTCAACTAAGAACAACAGACAATTCTATACTTGGAAGGAAAGAAGCCCAACTCTTCAGACTGGGCTTATGTATATGTGAGCCTGAATATAGTTTTAAACATCATACAGCACTTGCCTTTTTCTTTTCTTCTTCCTTTTTCTTTACATTATAGATAACTTGAAAAAGGTCTTTAAGATCCACGACTAATGGTTCAGCCTGAAGCAACAGAAAGCATTAACAGCATTTTGTTCTCATCTTCTTTCCTTGTCCATAATCAATTCCAATTAACACTTTTTATTTTCTATTGAGATTCCTTACAACCCTGCCCTGGATTATAGAGGATCATCACCACCCTCAGATAACTAAAGGACATAGGGTTAATAAATGTTTCACTAATATTAAGAACACGCTTATCACAATAGAATTTTTTTTTCAAGTTTTCAGACAAAACAAGAAGTACCATGACTATTTTTGGAATTTCTTTAAGGTTTCTGGGAATAATTCAATATTGTTCTAAATTCATTAGTAGCATTATTAGAAATTCTATTCTCACAATTCTTTTGCCATACACATGAGTATAGGGACATTTAAAAAAGATTCTTTAGGTATAAGTCATTGTCTGAATGATGATTGACCTAAAGAACCAGTGGCCTAATGAACTGTTTTGAGTAATTCTTCTTGTTAAATAACAAACACTCCTATTCTCAGTGGAGGACAGGACTAAGTCCTCAGGTGTACTGTGTCTTAGAGCTTACCTGTTGCCCTGTTTTTATGGCAAAAAATTGATGCTGGCCTTCTCCTCCACACACATAACCAAATGCTCTATTGTCTGTCACATCACGAGCAATGAAAGAAATCTTATTTACTGGATGCTCATGCTCTATTACCTTAAAAGGGAATGTAAAAGAACAACAGTGAGTAATACAGAATTGTTGGTGATCACA
>CABHPQ010157071.1:11249-41027 GCA_902168405.1 Peromyscus aztecus | reverse complement strand
GCAACTGGATAATGTCACAGTACTTCAGCCATTCAAGGCTTCCTGCTATTTCTCTACCTGACTGCACCTGCTCCACACCGATGGAAGGGAACACTTTCAGAACCATGGCAGTGTTTGGGCTTTACCCGTTTTCCACACCGCCTGAGATTTTCACCCAGGCTGACTGGAGAGTAATTTATTTTTAAAGTATCGTACAGTGACACCATGCCAGAAGGGAATCACTCCTCCAACTGGATTCTCGAGTGGAGAGCTGAAGTCAAGTGCACATTATATAAACTTTATCACAGCATCCTCTCTTTTTTTTGCTGTTACCTTTGGCATTCTGGGAACAGGGTCTCACTGTATAGCCCACACGGGCTCCATGATACTATGGTGATATTTTATTTGTGCTGAAATGTGATTTTATTTGTATGTTAATAAATGAAGTTGCCTGGGGGTCAGAGACACATGCCCCCCTTCCTCGTGAGACCACCAGATTGGCATTTGTCACACGGGCGACACCATCGCCGGTGTGACACACCCACGCCGGCTCTTGAGGACAGCTAGTTAGTAGCTAGCTTTCTTAATCCTCCCACTCACCACTTCCAGAGAGTCCTCTTGTAATTGGTACAACCACCTTCTTACAATCGGCCCCTACCCTGTTACCCTCCTGGTGGCTACTTCCAGGACTGAACTCCAACAGATAAGCTGTAGAGGAAACACTTCTACTCTGCCCTCCTGTCAACTGACAAAAGACAAGTCATGGCGGAAGGACAAATCTTGTTGCAAATTCCTACCTCTCGTGTCCTTGAAGGCCTTCATGTAGGAGGATATAGACTGGATGGGCAGAAAGGCCAGAGTTTCTATGGTATTTCAAGAATGACGAAGTGAGAGGGGCTATCCCAAGGTGGTGAATTGTGGGAAGGGAACCATGAAGTAATGAGAGAAGGATTCACCATGTTGATTCTTCCTGGTCATCTCTAGGTTATGAGTCTTCTCATGTACTTAAGACAGCCAGTATAGTTTTTCCCAGTTCCATAATTTACCTGCAAATTTAATTCTTTATAGTTGAATATTATTCCATTGTGGGCATGTATCACATTTCCTTACCCACTCATCAGCTGATCAATATCCAGGCTGGTTCCATTTCCTAGCTGCTCTGAAGAGTAGCCATGCCACAAAGACAACCGTTACACGTCCTCTGGAATATGTGGGTGCCAGATTCAAACCTTCAGTTTTCTGTGTTAGCTTAGAGTAGGTGTAGAAGACAGGAAATAGAAAGGACCATGGGTGGTGGGGGAGATGCAAAGTGAAACGGAAGTAGAAAGGGGAATGCTGGGAGAAGAGGGGCTCAAACAGGTCACAGTGATGGGGAGGGGGAGGGGCCAAAGCAAGGCTTCATCATGAAGTACGCATCAAAGAAGGTACTCGGGAATTTATGACCTTGCAACCCAAATAAAATATATAAGATGAAAAATAGTAGAACACATGTGATATAAAAGGCAGAGTTTGGGGGACATAGGGATCAAAGGTTTACAAATAGGGGGGCCAATAGGGTAAGAGAAATGAGGGTAGGAGGTGGATTAACCAAACCTAAGAACGTATGAAGAAGCCTCGTGAACCTCATTAGTTTGTAAGATAATTTGTATTTGTGTGTGTGTATGTGTATGTGTGCCATTTTTTAAAGGAGTTTGAACAAAGATGCCCAACCTACATTGGTGAGCCATGCTGCTCCCAGATGTGGGTAATTAAATAAAAAATAAAAAATAAAAAATAAAAAATAAATCAGTGTCAGGCATAGGTTACTCTACAAGTTACTGATCAGGGAGGTCCCAGAAACACCCAACCCAATACTGGTTCTTGCCAATGTACTTGGGCACCCATCATAAGTACGTGGTAAGACCCTACTTCTGAAGACATCACACACTTTGGTTGCAGGGCACAGAGAAGTCAATCCTGAACTGACTAGGAAGCTCTCTCCTTGCCAGCTAGCCTTCAAAGTGGTAAAAGGTGCTGTGCATGATTCTGGGGGCGGGGGGGGGGGGGAACCTATCAATGGGCTTGTCCAATGCCAGACCCTGCATAATACTGACCCATCAGGCAGTATGTGCCACTGGTGCGACAGTGGCAAGACTGTGGGGGGTAACCAGTCACTCTCCCGATTGGATTTGAGGTCTGCTTTACAGCAAGGAATTCATGCCTAGTCCTGTACACATGGTCAAAGCCCACTGCTAGGTAAGCCATGGGCTCTAGGGGAAACTTTCTATTCTTTTCTAAATGGCCATTGTGGTCTGAATGAGAATGGCTCCCATAGGCTCATAGATGTGAACATTTGCTTCCCCAGTTAGTGGAACTGTTTGGGAAGGACTAGGAGTTGTGGCCTTATTGGAGGCTTGCCACTGTGGACAGCCTTTTGATGTTTCAAAAGCCCTGCCGTTCCCCGTGTCTCCCTCTGCCTCCTGCTTGTAGATCAGATGTAAGCTCTCAGCTACTGCTCCAGTGCCATGCCTGCCTGCTGCCATGCTCCCTGCCATTACTGTCATGGATGATACTAATACTCTGGAACTGTGAGCCCTCAAATTAAATGCTCTTTTGTAGGTTGTCTTACCCATAGTGTTTACCACAGCGACAGAAGAGTAACTAAGACAAGTTGTTTACCTCTTCTAAATATTTATGTTTATATCCACAGGTATGAACTGCTCCTGGCGTTGGTTAGAGAATCATCTTATTGCATGGGTAGTTGTTAGCAGAGACTTGTTACTGTCCAAAGTCCCAAGAATAAGTGGCTGTGAGTCCTCAGCTGTAGATGCGACATCTATTATCACACACTCCCTCCAAGGTTCAGGGAAAGCTGCAGAAGAACAGGTAGAAATAATGTAAAGGCTGGAACACAGGGAGCTGTGCTGTGAACTACTGTCTTCTAGACAGGACAGGAATGCTGTAGTCATGAAATCACAGCAGCAGTAATTACCTCCACCAGACCTCCACAAGATCAAGCCAGTTAAAGGGGTTGGGGCTCCCAAGGCTCCACCCAGAAGAGATGTTGACAGTTGATAGCTGCTGGGGAGCATATTTTATGATTTGGGGCTGGTAATAGCATTACATTCATCAGGGAATTCTAATAAAACTTTTGGGCCGGGTGGTGGTGGCAGCACTTGGGAGACAGAGGCAGGCAGATCTCTGTGAGTTCGAGGCCAGCCTGGGCTACCAAGTGAGGTTCAGGAAAGGCACAAAGCTACAAAGAGAAACCCTGTCTCGAAAAAAAAAAAAAAAACAACTTTTGACTAACAAGTAGAGAAACAGATTAGCTAGGGGAATGTGTTTCACCTATCCTAATCATAAATTATCTTCAAGATAGAGAGGGAGAGAGGGAGGGAGGGGGAAGGGAGAGTTAGAGAAAGAGAGAGAGAGGAGAGAGAGAGAATATAAACTCAAAGGTTTAATAGCATTCAATAGGCCACTGAGCATTTGACTACTAGCTTAAAAATTTGGTGATATAGAACTTCTACCAAACCAGATAAAAATTTCTTATATTGTCTATCTACTCTTAAAATCCTTAACAGAGAGGTTGGAGAGGTAGCTTCAGTGGTTAAGAGTGCTCACTTACTTACACCTTTAATCCCAGCACTCAAGAGGCAGAGGCAGGTGGATCTCTGTGAGTTCAAGGCCAACCTGGTCTACAGAGGGAGTTCCAGGACAGCTGGGGTCTACACAGAGAAACTGTCTCAAAAAAACAAAAACAGAAACAACAATAACAAAAAAGAGTGCTTACTGCTCTATTGTGAAGACCAGATCCCAGCAGCTACACTGGGCAACTGCTATACACACATGCGCATACACACTGTGTATAATTTTAGGTAGACATGATTCCTTGAGGCTTTCTCAAACCACCTTGCAGTCACTTCTCTCTCTTTCTGTACTGACATCCCTCCCTCCCATTATTGTTTCTCACTTCATATCACTTATACCCAGCTGCTCCCCTCCCAATGCTTGACCCCCCTCTCCCCACCCTATGGTCCCTTTATATTTTCCCAGTTTCTCAGTTACTCCACGTTGTATACTCACATTTGAAGATTTGAAACCAGGAACCTCAGATGAGGGAGAACACATACTTGTCTTTATTTCACTCAATATGATCTTCTCTAGTTCCAGCCACTTACCCATAAATTTCAAGTATTCCATTGTATACATCTATCACATTTTCATCATCCATTTATCTGTTGACATTTAGGCTGTTTCTACTTCCTGGCTATTATGAATAGGGCAGCAAATGAACATGGCTGAGCACGTATCTACGGAGCACGATGTCAAGTCCTTGGGGCATATGCTTAGGAGGGTGAGACGGGTCATATGGTATATTCTTAGTTCTTTTTTTTTTTTTTTTTTTTTGAGGATTCTCCACACTGATTCCACAGTGGCTGCACAAATGTGCACTCCGACCAACAATGAACGAGGGTTATTTTCTTCACAATCTCACCAGTATTTGTTGACAGTTGTTTGGGTGATCTTAGCCATTCTGACTGGGGTGAGATGAACTTTCAAAGTTGTTTTAACTTGCATTTCCCTAATTGCTAAGGATGATGAACACCGTTTGAAGTATTTCTAGGCCATTTCCATCTCTTCTGTTGAGAACTGTTTAGATTCCTAGCCCATTTTTTTTTAACTGGGTCACTTGTTTTCTTGACTGCTTTTTGAGTTATTTGTATATTCTGGATATTAATCCTCTGTCAAATACGTAACCAGCAAGGACTCTCTCCCATGCCATGGGCTGCTTTTCATTTGCTTGTTTCTTTAGCTGTACAGAAGCTTTTTTAGTTTTATGAGGTCCCGGTTGTAAACTGATGGCCTTAATTCCTGAGCAGATAAACAGGGGGCAGTGAGAAGGGCTGAGCAGGTAAAGGCACTTACCACTACACCTGACAACCTGCCGGGGTTTGAACCTGGGACCCACACAGTGGAGAGAATAGAAGGCTGAGCAGGTAAAGGCACTTACCACTATACCTGACAACCTGCCGGGGTTTGAACCCGGGACCCACACAGTGGAGGGGATAGACTCTAGCAAGGTGTTCTCTTCCACACAAGATGGTGGCGTGTGTGTGTGTGTGTAAGTGTAAAAAAATGTTTTTAAAAAAGGGAAGGGAAAAGAATGTTGGAAGTAACAGGCCGTTTTCACAAAACATGGTTACAGCAACTTCTTAAAACTTATCAAGTAACCTTCACTTTCAATGGAGAACAAGTTAACATTTACTGGTGCACCGGAAACACACTACAGCTCTACTCACAAACTAATGTCCCCTAAACTAAGTCAGCTCTAACTAGACAAGTGAGAAAACTGGCTAATTACCACTTCCTCTAGAAAGCTAAATTCAATACCTAACACTGTGGTGGCCCACCAGTTTGTATACTAATATTAAACACGCTATCTGGAAAAGACAGGAAGCTATAAAAATGAGGAAAATCAAAGTCATGCATGTGAAAGACAATGTATGGATGCACAGGAGTTTTTCCCACCATGTCTATGTCTCACACATGTACACTGCACAATTCCAGAACTGAAGTACATACTTTGTGGGAGTTCAATCCCACAACCAAGAAGTAAAACACACACCTAGGAGGGCACACACCTAGTGTTCTGAATGTACACGAATAACAGAGGGTTTCCAATTTTCTTTTTTTTTTTTTGCTTTTTATACTAATTCTCTTTTTAAATTTCAAGCTTACAGAGTAATTAAAAAGGGATGTTACTAATATTTTCATCACCAATTTATTTAAATGTTTTTAGATTTTATGCTTGTTTGCCTGCATGTATTGTCTGTGTACCATGTGTATGCAATAACCATAGGGGACAGAAGAGGGTGTCCTATCTCCTGGCACTGTAGTGATGAACGGTGAGCCACCATGTGGGTGCTGGGAATCAAACCCAGGTCCTCTGGAAGAGCAGCCATCTCTCCAGTCACCTTCATAATCAATCTTAAGGAATGTTTCAAGTCTTCTCAGAAGTCACCATCAACTTAACAATCTCCCCAACTCCCTTACATTGACACTTGAGAAAACAGCCAACCGACCTGTGCTGTGTAAGAAATAAAACACAGGAAGCTGAAGGCTTAGATCATATAGATTACAGACTTGCTAAATCAAAATCAGTCTCTGGCAGAGTCAGGGTACCCTGCTGTGGACCTGGCTTTTAGCATGCCCTTAAAATGATAGCAAACAATCACCAGTAAAATAAAATACGGTATGTGCCCACCCAGTAGCTACTCCCTAAACCCTAGCCTCCTACCCTAGCGACTTCGCCCAGAGCTCAATGTTGCTCTCAGTGGCCCTCTTCAAAGGGAAGCCATTCTTAAATCTAGGAGCAAACCTTCATCGTTTGAGCCAACCAGGTGAGTTTCATTCCCTTTGCCAAGTGTTTTAGAAAAATTGCTGTAACAAGGAGACCAAGGAAAAGCTCCCTCTAATTGTCATCTGCCACTTGGACCATCTGCTGTGGCACTAGAGTCCTGAGAACAGCGTCATCAGGTAAGACTAGCCATGGAGACAAGGTGCTGAGCAAATGGATGTCTTGCCTTTGCTGAATTAGCCAATTAGGAACTGACCCTTCAGAGATTACTTCATCAAGCAGCCCAACCTAAAGATTCTAACTGTTGTTCTCATTTATTTTTCCTTTCGGTGCAGGAGGCTGAACATGGAATTTTCTTAATGCTGTGTGTATCTGTGGTATACATGTTCATGCACATTTGCAGACTCCCCTGTCATGCTACACTGTTTTGAGACCAGGTCTCAATGTATAGCCCTAGTGGCCTAGAATTAGAGACCAGATTAGCATCAAACTCACAGAGACCCACCTGCATCTGTCTCCCAAGTCCTGGAATTAAAGCTGTGTGCCACAATAGCCAGGCTTTTAAGACAAGGTCTCCCTGAACCTAGAGTTCATTGGCTAGACTAGCTGGCCAGCAAGCTCCAGGGTCTACCTGTAACCCTCACCACCACTGGGGTTATAGGTGTGCATCAGTATGCCTGGCTCTTAGGTGATGGGGATCCTAATTTAGGAATGGAACTCGGGTCCTCTGCAAGAGTACCAAGTGCTCAATTGCTGAGCCATCTACTCAGCCTGTAAAATGGTTTTGCCTGGTAAAATAATTAAAGACACATGAGAAAATCCAATATTTATTGAGTACATATTTAGTAACAGCAATACAGTTTCTCAAGAAAAACCTGAGCTGAATCCCTCCAAAACAGAATAAGGCATCTTCCAATACTGGTAAACTAGACCCCAAATCTATAATTTTATATTCCCCTTTAAGAATTTCAAGATACAAAAGTAACTGAAAGATATTCACATTATTATAAAACCAAAATAGTTTTAAGGTAAAAAGCAGTTTCGAGGCAGTAATGTCTACACAGCACGGTTCGTCACGATGCTGTCTTCCTGCAGCTTCAGACAACTCTACTCAGCACAGCAATAGACTCATGCAAAATGCCTGGCAGAAGTAAACACCTGCACCCGTTCCCAGGTTCTGAATTCCAGCTCACAGACCTCATACAGTGCTCACAACACTGCTGATCCAGCTCTCAAATGTCAATGGTGATTCATGTACTATGAAGGCATGTTCTGCTCAATTCTGAATGGACAAAACAGTCTACAGCAATGCCACAAGCTACGGATTATTTTATATCATTTTGGTATTCCCTGAAAAGATTTTATACAAAAGTTGAAAACAGCTATTATAGTGGAAAAAAAATCCACTGTAACAGTTCAAATGGAAGTATCCCTACCGAGCTATCACAGTGAAACAACTGAGTTTTTAAATGGCATATAGGTCAGCACATTCTCTTAATGAACTTTTAGGAGCTGTCATGGTGTGAATATGCTCTCATTGCTCAACTGCAAACATGACCTACACAGGTCAAAGGCTCCAAACAGTTCTCAAGTTTGGTAGTAAAATAGCTGGCATTCACAGTATTACTGGGAGAAATTCTCTACAAAGCTCCTGGTTGTTTGAAACATCAATTTATAGAAAAACCTAAGGAAATCCCAGCAGATACTTGCAATTACTAGCTGGGTGAGGTGACAAGTTTTCAAAAGTAAACTGTCACTGATATGTAATCAACTGTAGATTGCCCAGGCCAATATGCTATTATACATTTTCTCATAATTCTCTAATTACATATTTGAGTAACATATACTTCTAGCTTTTTTTTTTTTTCTTTTTGAGACAAGATTTCAAGAAAGGCCATATTGGCCTTGAATGTACCTCAGTTTCCCAAGTGTTTGGTAACAGGTCATGTGCTACCATGCCCAGTTTTAATCCTTGTAACAGCTTTTAGACAACTCTTAAATCTCTGTATCACTTAGTTTTTTTAAATTTACTTTCATCTTCAATGAATTAAAAAACAACAAACATCAGAACAAGTTAGCCAGGATTTCAAAGACAAGAAGCGCTGCTTTGGCAATGGAGAAAAGGATGACTACCCCGACAGTAGTCACCTTCGTCACCTCCATTAAATATTAAAATGTAGTAAGGCAGCTATTACTTAAGACACTTGAAATTACACCTAACAAATGGATAACTGGCCCCACACCTGACATATTGCACACTCTATTTTTCTTCTTGAAAAGACAGCTCAATGGGCTTTCTAAAACATCTCAGAGGCTCTGACTGTGCCTGTATTACTTGTTACAATGTAAGCAACTGAAAAGGAGAATGAGTACTTTGAATTTTTTAGATTATTTTATGTGTGTTCTTTGCCTGTGTGTATGTACATGCACCACATGTGTGTCTGGTGTCCACAGAGGTCAGAAGGGAGTGTTGGATGCCTTGGAATTGGAGTTACAGGTATTAGTGGACTACCACATGGGTGCTGGGAATATGTGATCATAACCACCGAGCCAACTCTCTGTCTTGACAATGAATATTCTTTAAGGTTTTGCTCTTACTGTTTCTGCCATCTCCCATCCTCTTGAATCCACCCACAATAGTTCAACTGAGAGTACCCCACTGAGGATTGCCCATTCTGCCAGCCAACACCCAAGGCAGGGTGGTGATTCCCCTACTGGCCTCCCACTTACAGTGCCAGGGAAAACTGCTGCTCCAGCTGTCCACACAACGAAGCAGTTCTCTTCACACAGCCTTCCATTGGAGATGATGGAGGACACTGAATAGAAAGTCTGTGTGTTTCCACAGCTCCCAGCTCACAAAATGGGACCCAGGGAGAGAACAAAGGATGTTGGACACCTACTCCTAAAAGACCATTGAACAAAGTGACCAAGAAACATGTCTGGTATCAACAAACCAAACAAGGTTGGCTCTGCTGTCCCCACCCAAAGAATCCAGGCACCAGTCCCAGCTCTGTCGGCCTTGGCATGGAGACCCCATGTTTGCACACCGTTTCCTCCAGTCTCCTCCTCCTTCACTCCCCCACTGTCATTCCATCTTTCTTCTTACTCAGCCTTTCGTCTTTCTTTTACCCCTCTTCCTTTCTTTCCTTTCTTCTTAACTGTTCATCTGCATCATCCTTCTCTTCTCCACTTTCTCTTCCGTAAAATACGGTCCGTCCACATACCATCAGCAAATCCACACTGGAGGATAAGTCAAAAGGCATTCAGCCTCAGGAGCTGGCCCTCAGTAAACCGGCCTCCATCAACACACTGGTGTAGCCGCAGAGCTACACCAGTTCCTCCAGTTGCCCTCCCAAGCCTCTCTTCTTAGGCACTACATGCCCCTCGAGCCCAAGAAGGGAATCCAGGCCCAGCTGCCAATCTTCTTGTCACTGCACTGGAGACAAGGAAGGAAGGAGTGTCCAAGACAAGCAACGACACAGCTCTGAGCTCTTCTGCACATGGGAAAACTGCATCTTCTCAAAATATACTTTCTAGTGGTTTTCCAAAATCCTTTTATACAAATGAAGTTTCCATGCATTTTTGTGTCCTTCCTCTGTACCACCTCAACCAATCACACTGAAGCCCATGGGGTTGAGAGTCTCCAGGTACTGAAAAAATAAAATCTTCAGGAACTTACTCATATCAATTCCTATCTTGCCAATAACCCCAACTGTTCCCTCTATCCAAAAATGGCACTTTGAATTTAGCAACTGTACCAATAACTGTGACCTCAGCTTCAACCTTAAAGATGGCAAATAATTTCCAGTAGTTCCCAAACCATTTGATATCAAACCTTCTGAGGAACTCATTAAAAACAGAACCACCATGTCACATGCACATCTAAGACAAGCTGGGAAATTTGTTTAAGGATTGATTATGGATGAGACCAAAGGCCAGCTGCCACTTTTGCTAGGTATGATGTAGCTACTGTAATTACTGAAACATTCACTGCAGGGACCTACAATGATGCCTGAGACTTTAATATAAGAAAAAGAAATGAATGGAGTAAATGTGGCAAGATGCTGATAGGTAACCGATTGGAATAGTGAGTACCACTGTATGAGACTCTCAATTTCTTGTCATTTTTTTATTACTTTTTGTAGTGCTGGGCCTAAGCAAGCACTCTTACTATTGAGCTACAGCCCTAGTCCACTTTCACATAATACTTAATATCTTCATTTAAAAAATTTATCTCTTTATCTTCATTTAAAAATTAGTCTCTTTGAATTAAAAAATTCTTGAAGACTCCTAGTTACAGTATACATAGGCTATTTGTTTTTAGCAAGCTTCCTCAGATTATCAGCCAAACTTCAAAGGAGAGGTCCTCATTTTTCTACCTAACATGTTAAATGTTAACGCAGTTCACAGGTTCTTACTTCACCATGACATTCTGCCAAGGAATCACGGCTGCTGCTCACTCAGCAGATCTGTTCTAGAGTACTGAGCTGGCTAACAATCCCTCTTCTGGGCACAAAAAGGGACACACACTTTTGTTGTTTTTGAACCCTTTCTCAGTCTGTCCCTGGCTGAACTGCAGAAGTTGGAACAACTGTAAGGACCACTTCTTTTGAATAGTCCGCTGCAGAGGATGCAGGATCTTCACAAATGGTACGGTTCCTTCATAATTTCCCTTTCTCCATGGAAGTATTAAAAACCCAAGAGAAAAAGACAATAACCTAGGAGCAATGGGTAGCATGAGACAATGTGCCCCAGCACAGTACATGCTACCCACTCCGAACCCACAGCTACATTAGATGTCAAGACAAGAAAGACATCTAAAGACATCTTCCAGATTTTCAAAAGGCAACTGTCTTCAATGATGTTCAAAACAGGAAATATGCACATCACCCAAAGTAAAACCACTTTTTCTACAGCTAGATATAAAAATCCACAGCCATGTAATCTAAAGTAAGGCTCTGCATTTGTCTCTTCAAAAGGATCCTGGAATGCACTTTGAGGTAGAAGAAAAGTCTAAATGGACCACTCTTTAATCTCACAGGCTTATACATTTGGTCCGCTGCATTTTCCACTATCCTGTTAGTGTTGTGGTTAAGGTCCTCACTTTATTATCAACATAATATAGTTTGCTTCCAGAATGCCCAGTAAAGCTGAAATTTTTCACTTAAAGTGATTTTTAAAATGTCCCCAAATATCTTAGAGCTTAGGTTTGGCAAGACAGTTTAAAACATACAAAATGAAAACATTTTTTTCTCAACACACACACACACACACACACACACACACACACACACACCACATACAAACACCTCCCCAAGTTTTTACTATTTCTCCCTCTTTCTCATACAGCTAATTTTTAAATGTGCAGCTTACTTAAAAATCTACAAATAATTTTAAACATGATTGTCACAAAATATTGTAGCAGAGAGATGAAATGTATGCGGGTACATAGATTGTCAATGGTTACATTGGTTATATCACATTTCTTAAGAAACAGAACTTCTCTGCTCCTGTAAACTTTTTTCTCACACTTTAAAGTGAGGTTAGTGCTGACATAAAATTATTGCTATACTCACAGCTTGAGTGTCTCCACTGTGTTCGAGGTACATTTTCTCCATCCATCCCCCCACTGTTCTTACTTACTTGATTCAAGAGCCAACACAGCTCCACTGACCACACTGTTCAATGTTTTCATTAACACTGGAATGACACCAAGTAATGTTACAAAATATCAGACCAAACTTGTCTTCTTATTGGAGACAAGAGTTTAACTTATTCTTCATGGCGTGAATATAACACTCTTTTAACTTCTTCAGAAGATGACTGATTATTCTGGAGACAGAAATGCCTTCCGAACTCCTCCAGTCTGATTCCTTCACATCTCCTCTGCTGCTCTCCTGCAGATCACCTTTCCTTTGGCGGTGTGTCGTAACGGTTTCGTATGCTTTTCGTCAACTGCTTGATAAATATTTTGTACGTTTTTCCACAGTACGTGTGAACTGTCTTCTGTAATTCCAGTTCTAAAGGTTTTAATAAGGAACGGACGGCATCATCTTCAAAAGAACACTAGAGAAACAATACATACAAAAGTTTAACTATTTTCCAAGGAAGTGCTTCCATCAGTTAAATGTTAACAACTTCCATCTACTTTTTCACATGGAGTACACACTCAACAGATATTTTCAGTGAATATTAGAGAACAGAGGAGCCAGTGACGGCAAATCTGTGAAGATGGAAAACTTTAAAAGGGCCAATGGGAAGAGCCATTCAAGAGCAGAAGAGCAGCAGAGAAATGTGTAAAACAGCTAACTTGTTAAAGGCATCTGGGAGGAACTAATAAAAGCTACACTCATTTAAAGAAAAGGGGGCAGGCTTTCCATGCACTCCACCCCCATTCCTGAAAAGCGAGCGCTCAGTGACAGTGTTGACGCTGGCCTAGACACAAACAGGACAGCCACAGAGCAGGAAGAGCACAATGTTTCACTTTCCAAAGAAACTCAGCACTTATAGTTTGGCTGTGTGTCTTCGGAAGATCCACAAGTTGGACTGGACCCTAGATCACGGTGATATTGGGAGGTGGTGTTATCTTTAGGAGGTGGGGTCTAATGGAAGGAAGTGAAATCACTGGGGACATTCCTTAGAAGGGAACACAGGACTGCAACCACCCCAGTTCCATTTCTTGCTTCCTCAGCTTGCTCCCACCATGATGGAATGTTTTACCACAGGTAATGGGACCAGATGACTAGGAACTGAAATTTCTGAAACTGTGAGCAAAAATCCAGTCTCCCTACACATAAACTGACGAATCTCAGGCATTTCTTACTATAATGCAAAGTTTGTTAACAAACTGCACAAGGGGACCCAAGGATGAACACACATGAGAACTGCTAAATACCACATACTTTTCACAGGGGCTCTAATTGCACATGAATGTCGCTCAAGTAAACCAGGAAACACATCAGTTAAATACTGGTAGTCCTAATAATTTCAAAGTGTATTTTTGACCAGCTCCCATCTATAATGTCAACATATAAATCTCCAAGTGATACACTTTAACACACTGTAGAAGCAAGTAGAAATAACTTAATATGTGTATCTTTATTTAGTGTTTTCAACTGTTTTCTATTTAAAAGATGGATGGGTCTTGAAAATAGAACATTTTACATTAAAGTCTAAAGTTAATGAAAACCAAAATCATAAGGAAATTTAAAATCTGAGAAAAAAATGAACCAAGGTTATCCCTGAGGGGTGATTTCACCACGGGAAGAAACAAAGCCCCAAATCAAGCTGGGACCGAACTGGAAGCTACCTCCCTGCTGGCTGAGCTCCAGCGGTGCTGGAAGGTGCTGTGCAGACTGACGGGAGAAATGCTTCCAATGACTGACCTGCTAGGCAAGACGCCCCCCGGGGCAACAGCGGCTTGACTATCATGGGGTAACCAACTGCGCTCTAAGAGGATCTAAGGTTCCACCATAGGGAAGGAGTAACATCTAGTACTGGAAAATAAAACCTCTCAGCAGCCTACAGCAGGAGAGGTCACAGGCGTAGAAGGAAAGCCACTATTGCTATTTTACTAGATTGAAATAATGGGCTGCCTCTCAAACTGCCTCCCCAGGTGTGGTGGTGCACGCACGCCTTTAATCCCAGTACTCAGGAGACAGGCAGGCAGATCTCTGTGAGTTTAAGGCCAACCTGGTCTACGGAGTTCCAGGACACCAAAAGCTACACAGAGAAACACTGTCTCAAAAAAAAACAAAACAAAAAAGCCAAAGCCACCACACTACATGCCAGTCTGCAGGGTGCACAGCTGTGTCCCACAGCCTGCATGTGGGCATCTCTTTCTTGGAGGCCTCTCACATCCTTATCTGACTGCAGGCCTTGCTCTACAATGCTGTGCCTGACTGGTCCTTACCTTTCCTAGGCCTCAGGTCAAGTGTCTTCTCTGAGAGACCCTTTCCAGACAGTGCCCAGCACACCAATGTTTAGAAAGGTCTTTCTGTATGTAAGACTGTCTGCTACTAAGAGGTAAATAAATTGTGACCCTATGACAATCACAATTGGGCATTTGAGGCATTTTCAAAGAATACAGTGTACCTTAAAGGTACAGAAAAGTACAGTTCAAAATACAACAGATCCTGAGTACGAGGCACTGTGGAGGGTTCGAGGTGTCTCTGTAAGCAGCTGTGCTAGCGTGAGGTAAGTGAGAAGAGGTGGAGCACAGGCAGCATGGAAGCCAAGCAGAGGACGACTCAGAGAACGTCTTACAGATGTTCTCATCCAGCTTTTAACTGTACACAGTAGTTCTCTTGTTGGGCAGCACTAGTACACAGATGGGCACAAGTGTCAGGGCTGACTGTGGCAGGCACAGCTGTGCCCACGGCTCAGAGGGCTCATAGCCTTAGTCGGCTGTTCGCGGCAGTCCCTGGTTAGGCCTCTCTCTGAAACTGATGTAAACACCCTCACGATTTTATAAAGCTGCACCCTTGCTGAACTATAGATAAGAAAGATAGAACACAACGCAGGAACACTAGAAAAGTCCGAATAACTTCATTAAGCCAAAAAACAGACAAATATAAGCTGTAGTTAGTAAAGACCTGACACAAACATAACATTCATTAATTCAGTATTTGAAATCACTTGAAATAGAAAGCCTATTTCTAAAATTACATGTAATTAATCAATTTTAAACTATTACTGAAATTTTAAATGGTATATAAGGCAAAAGAAAAAATATCAAATAAAACTAGGGAGATTTAATTCTCTAATAACAGATTTTTTTTAAATGCTCAAAGGAAACAAAATTGCATTTTTATAAGTACTCAAAGTTCCAGAAACCCAAAAGAACCTTTCTTCATTTTTATCTGTTTCTGATAATCCATAGTAAGGCATTATTAAAATGATACTGATTTCTGAAAGCACAAAGACCTGCTACATTAACGTGAAAGTTAACACTAAAATGTACACTTCTTACATGCATACATCGTATTTTCATAAACCAGATTACTTACTAACTAAATAAGTTTATTGAACGACCCTGAGAAAATTCACAAAGAACACATGGAAAGCGCAGCCTATGGTGCCAGGAGCATGTGTCTACAACTGACTGCATTTGAGGAACACTGGTGTGCTGAACATGTTTCAATTCACATCAACAAGGCACACATCCACCTTCAACCCACCTCTGCCTCCTATCACCCATCAGTCAATGCCTAGCCTCTCCAGACATAAAGGCACAGCCCAGGCTTGCCCACTCATCTGGCAAACTGCCCCTCATTTTTCAGGGCCCACTTCAAATAACCTTACCAGAAGAGAGTGCTAGGCCTTCCCAGTCCAAGTACACTCTGTCACAAGTGATCATAGTTCAGTGTTAATATTTCTCCTGCTATCAATGAAGTTATACAAGCCCAAACTCAAAGTCACTAGTAAATAATGAGAACCCAGCAAACAGGCCACAAGTGGTGGCACCTTCCAAGGACAGCCAAGATAGAAATTCATTTGTGTCCTATACCTCCTTCCCCATCTCCTTCCCTCCCCCACCCTCCTCTGATCTCTTCTTCTGGAGAACCCTGACTAATACAGAAGCAAAGCAATAAATGTACCTAACATCCAAAGAACATCCATTAAAAAGAACAAAGCACCTCTGACAGACAGTTACCTGCAGAGCTACCCAAGCAAAGGATTAAATAAACCTCGACTATTCTGTTAAAGCAGGAAACAAAAAGGTAGTCTAAAAAAATGAGAATATGTCAAAAGTGTGTAAGAAGTAGTCAAAGAGGCTCCCAATGGCCAAATCAGAAACACCTGCAGCATCAATACAACTTGGAGGAAATAGAAATAAGAGGAGAGGTAAGAACCCTTCAATGTCCATAGTGATTACACTTAAACCAGTAAGTGGTACAATGCTGGATCCCAGATGTGAACTGTGGACATAGAATCACAGCTGTGGTCAGATAATGGGAACTGTGGACACAGCATCACAGCTGTGGGAGGATAATGTGAACTGTGGACACAGCATCACAGCTGTGGTCGCATAATGGGAACTGTGGTCAGATAATGGGAACTGTGGACACAGCATCACAGCTCGGGGAGAAGGCTAAGCTAGTGAGAAGCTCTGATAAGATTAGAACACAAGGCAGACAGACCTGAGTTAATGTCTGTATAATAGTTAATAAAGAAACATCCTTACTAAAAAACACTGCAGTTTTTAGGGGTCAAGAGGATATTATATACAATTCACATTCATAAATGTACAGAGAGAGAACCATGACAAACCACAAAGCCAACTTTTGGGAGCTCATGACTCCACAATGAAGGATAAGGAAACCCTTTACACTTGCAATCTTCACAATGCTGTAAATCTCAGTGACAACTTCAGGGAAGCCCAGCTTACGTTTCTCAGTGCTTCATACACAGCTCTGAACGCTGGCTGCTTGTCATCATGGTAAACACCTCTGTTTCCATGAAGAATGAAGACCCCTTCCTCCTCTGCTTCTCGGCAGTTGCTCCCGTATATGCAGTGATCTGGTCGGTAGTTCCACTGACACGGGAAGACAAAAAGGCTCTCTACAACGAAGGCCAACAACAAGAAAGGATAAAGCAAAGGAACTTACAGAATTAACACCTGCAAACCTTTCAGCTTAAAAGTACAGTTGGTACTTAGATTTCTCCCGGCCAAATCACTATTCAAGTCTTATTCTGCTTCAAATGAAAATACCGAAAACCATTAATATAAGCAAAAATCAAAGAAATGTGTTTCCCATGGTACCAAGAATTGAACTGAGGGCACTGTATACGCTAAGCAAGCACTCCCCCAGTGAGCTAGGCCCAGCCCAATGGTTCTTGCTTTCTGATTTTTAATGTGATTGTTTTTACAAATGCAAAGAATAAAAGGAATTTAGATGTTACCTGGATTATGGAAGAACATGATATTTAACAGGTCCTGGTCACCCCACGTGATGTTCAGTTTGTATTTTTTAAGCAATGGCATGAGTATGTCACCCCACTGCAGCCGGGCGGTTGTCATGTCGTTCTGTCGATAGAGCAGTGAAGAATCTTAGCGCTCAGGGTTAAGCGGCAGCATGACAGTCCCCATTCTTCCCTTAGCAACATCACAAAGCCACAAAGAGAAAGGAGAACCCTCTGCTGCAGAACCGCAGGTCACTTATACGCTACATGTGAGGAGGGCCGCCAGCATGAGAAGGGCGGGCGGCACGGGGGCAGACAGCAGTGCTGAAACTGAGACAAAGAAAGGCGCGGAGGAGGAGGAGGACAGCTCACTCGCGTCTTCACTTAAGGTAAGGACAAGAAGTGCTTTTTGTTTTGTTTTGGGGGGGCGGGGAGACAAGGTTTTGCTATCTAGTCCAGAGCTCATGATCTTCCTGCCTCTGCCTCTGAAATGCGAAGATTACAAACTGCACCACCACACCCATCTTTGAAAGCTGACAGTCTGGTAAGGCAAGGTTGCTGAAAACATCACTGGCGCCCTATCTGGGGTAAGGGGACATCTGTTCACACCTCCCCAGGAGAACATGACACATCATGAGGCAGTCACCGAGGGCCTTGTAACGTATTCCCCTCAGATGGTGGGGGAACTACTGGACCACAAGGACACAAAATTCATTAAGTTTTCATTCTTTGCTCTTTAATTCCCACCCACTCCAATCTGTTTTTGACAAGCTTATTGCTCTTTTTTCTTTTTTCAATACACAATCTTATGTAATCCAGGCTGGCCTCAAACTCGTGGCCTAAAACCTCTTGCTTCTCTGTGCCTCCTAAATGCTGGGGGAGAACAGTTTTCTAGTGTTAAAATTTTACTTGTGTTTTATTTATTAATTTCCAATAATTTCTTTAAACTTCTAATTGTAAAAGAAACAGTGGTCCTGGTTTAAAAAAAAAAAAAATAGGTGTCAGACACTCTACTGAGCACTTCTTACCACTCTACCACAAAGACATAGATACTAAGGACACAGTCTTCATCATAAAACGTACATGTGCATGTGTGTACATGTACACGAATACACATATATGTGTGCACATATATAATTAATATGTAAATGTGTGTGTATAACTAATACAGAAATATATATGTAAGTAAAGCAGATATTCACAACAGGAAACATAAATGACTACAAATTATATTAAAAGATTTTCAAGGAGCTGGGGAGATGTCTCAGCATGTAAGAGCACTTGCTGCTCAAGAATGAGAGCCTTAGTTCAGATCCTCAGTATCAATGTAAAAAGGCCATGCCCACAGCACTGGTCAGGGGCAGGAAACAGGAAGATCACCCAGCCAAGGATCAGTGAGATCCTGACTTAGGGAAGAAGGCGGAGAGTGACGGGGCAGGACACCTGCTGTCGTAAGAACCTTCATCGTTAGAGCAGCTGTGATCACTTGCCATAGACTGTCACAATCAGCCTTGTCAATGTCCATCACAGACCAGAAGACAGGACAGTCATCAGCCCTTAGCTGAGATTTCCTCTGCTCACTCCCTCAACACTGAGCCATCTACATGCAATTCTGCACCCAACCTTGTGGTCTTGGGAGGTCTTAGCGCATACAGGAGAGGGAAGGTTCCCTGAAGGGGGACCCCACGTGTGTAGCTATGAGGAAACTGTCATCTGTGCTGGGTGAGACTTTCTGGTGGTACAACAGTTAGGAGTCATTCACTCTGGGAAAAACAAACGAGCTCTACAACTATGCTCTGTAAGAAAGCCAAACAAATTCTGGTTCACCAAGTTTGATTTTAGTGACATCACTGTGCAGTGGTTTGTCATCAGGGTCATTTTAAGACAGAGGTGAACATTTATCTCCCCAAGGAAAAGTTCCCAGAACAACAAAAGATAAACCCCGCACTCATCAGTTAGAAAAAAACAGATCAAAACACCCTCCACAATGTAGCACATGGCACGGTATAGAATACATACAAGAAAAGAACTCAGATCTGAATTTACAGTATTTTTTGTTTTTCTAATAAATAAGAGATGTTAAGTAACACGCTCATCATTTTCTAATAAAGGAAAGATCTGAGTGTGATAGCACATACTTGTAATCCTAGTATTTTGGGAAGCTGGGGCAGGGGGATTACTGGAAATCTGAGATTATCCCTAAGCCACATAAGGCCATACAGAGACCCTGTCTCAAAAAAGAAAAAGGCTGGAGAGATGGCTCAGCCATTAAAGACCAGGCTCACAACCAAAAAGAGAAAGAACTGGGTAGATGGCTTAGTGGGTACCATGCTTGTTACACAAGAATAAAGACCAGACTTGACATCCCCAGGAGGCAGATAAAAGCCAGGCAAGTGTGGCAGCTACCTATCACCCCAGCACTTGGAGGCACAGAGGATCTTGGGAGCAAGGAAGCCTAGTCATGACTGGTGAGCTCTCAGGAAGACACATCAACTTTAGGCCTTTGCATGTTTGTGCATGCACACATGCAAACATACAACATGTATATATACCACACATGCATACATATGCAAAAAAAAACAACAAAAGATTCAACATTGCAAATATGATCAGGACACAAAATCCAAGTATATCAACAGCTTAACCAACACAGTATCACTGCTTACCAAGCAGTGAGAAACACATAGAACAAAGAATTTTTATTGTTTTAATTTTTTAAATGCTACAATGTAGCAGACTGGAACTGCACAATCATAATGGCATGAACAGGGTGTCAGCCACACAAACATTTTAAATATGGCCTTTATTATAAACAGGTACTCTTCTGGTTTTCATGTAATAATAACCATGATGCAACATTCATGGATCTGTATGGGACAATCTAGAAAGTGACTGCAAGTCAAATGGTAAAGATCTGAAAATTATGATCTGTGCCAAAGTTACTGAACAGGGAGAACCAAGGCAACATCTGCTACAGATAAAGTTTAGGTATTATTTAAACCCTCATATCCACATCTCTATCTGGCTTCAGACATACCAGAAAAAAGAAGGGCAAGGATGAGACAGGATCTCCTCCAGTGGTTGAGAGGGAACGTTAAAAAAAAAAAAAAAAAAAAAGATAAACTAAGAGCAGTAATGAACTTGAGCTATACAGCCCAATTTTAAAAATCGAGATTATTTCCACAGTGTTTTGCAATACTAAACTCATAATTCTACAAGACTCAAAGGCAGCCGGTGAGAAGTCCCATAATTCTTAGCAGATAATCTTACAGCACCATCTTCTGGCATGACATCACCAAGCACAGTCTAACAGGAGGAAGAGTAATCGTGTTGTTACGCTGGTTCCACATAGGAAAGCTTATGGGCCGTCAAAGTAAATATTCAATATGCAAACTAAACAAAACGGTCACTGTTCAACATGAGCAGATGCCAACTGTGATGGCTATACTTAACTACACTGGGATTAACTGGGCACACCTGTGAGGGACTGTTCCTAATTAAATCAGTTGAAGTGGGAAGACCCACCTTTTAACTGGATCTACTGAGCTGGGAAGATGCCCTTTTATCTGGTTCACACTTTCTGCAGGCAGCCTATACAAAGGACACGGAAGAAGGAAGCTCTTTGCCCTTTGCCTGCTTGTCTTCACTCTTGATGGCAAGTCTATTCCTTCCCTGGCATTAGAGCCTACTTCTTCAGGATTCCAAGGCACAGTGAAGACCAGCAGACACATCTAGCCTTCTGTGGTAGACAGCCATTGTGACTAGCAGGACCACATCCTGTAGTCCCATACATACATATAGATGTGTGTGTGTATAAAAAATGAAAATACATGGGTTTTTTTTTTTTTCTATCAGTTCTGTTCCTCTAGAACCCTGACTAATACATCAACAGAGCACTGGTTGCACTCAGTTCTGGGAGACAAACTGAATTAAAAAATCAAGATTGGCCGGGCAGTGGTGTTGCATGCCTTTAATCCCAGCACTTGGGAGGCAGAAGCAGATGGATCTCTGTGAGTTCTAGGCCAGCCTGGTCTGTAGAACAAGTTCCAGGACAGCTAGGACTATTACACAGAGAAACTATTTCGAAAAATTTGAAAAAATAAAAAATAAAAATTAAGATCTTTGTAAAGACTCAAAATAGAAAGCTAAAAAGAAAAGGTTTACCTGATGGATATAATAGAATACAGTGTGATACGCAAACACAGAAGATCCTCAGATCTCCAGAGCTGGAACTGCAGGCAGCAGTGAGCTGCCTGACATGGATGCTAAAAGCTCCTCCTCACTGTCTAGTGTAAGAGTTTCTAATCACTGGGCATCTCTCCAGCCCCCCCAGTGTAGTTTAGGTCCTAAATTTAGGTCGACTTCACTGCAATCGACCACCATCATCATCTGTTACCTTAAAGTACTTCCTCCTCATCCGAGTCAAGTTCATCAGCATCACTCCAGAGTTCACCCCCGTCTTCCCATAGTACGGATGCCGAGCAAAGCGATTATACCATCCAATTCGAGGCTCCTCGTGCTCTGGTGCCATTGCAGCAATTTGTGTGGAATTAAATTTCTTTAGTAATGACCAAATATCATCGACAGGTCGTAAAAAAAGGATATCAGTGTCAACATACAACAGTGAATCAACTTCTTTCAGGATTAACTATGAGGAGAGATATTTAAATAATTAGTTATAAATATATCTATTTAATAAAAGCATAGTAACAGAAATTACACCTAACAAGCCAATTTACAATGTTTTAAGGTAATTTTTCTGAAATTCGTCATTTTTGACACATGCATATATACTTTTGCTAATTTTTTCACCTTTTTAAAGAAAAGCTAGAAAAACAAACCCTAATTTTTAAAAAAACACTTCAACACTTACAGTGAGAATAAAAAGAATATGAAAGGTCAGGAGCAAACCATTTTTCCAGATCCGGAATACACTAAGTTAAGGTGGATTCATACCCTGAGTCTTAACAGCAGGTAAATACAAACACAAATAAAGCAACGTAACTGAAGGTCTCCCAGCCCCGCCTCCTCCGCTGAACACTGGCACTGCATCACTCCAGGACCACTACCAAGTGCAAAGACAAACTGGGCCCAAGACCTCTGCTCGAGTCTATGCTCCTGTTTCTAGACATACCGTCAACATATCAAAACCACACACTCAGGAAGAATACGGAGAGAAGTAGACTTCTATCAAAACTGAGACTGACTCTGTTATACTTGTAAAATTGTCAATCTCGACTTTGTAAAACTGTAAAGCCCTCCATGAAGATTTTTCAAAGATAAGTTTTCGTTTTTCCTTACAAACTTTTAAAATATGAGTCTTGCAAATTTAAATTTGTTGCCTATCCTGGTACATCCATAAAACTCAATGATTAGGTTAACCTAGCAGGGGTGTCCAACCTTTTGGCATGTGCAACATGACATCATCCACCAAGTTCACACACTGGAGGACCATGTGATCAAGTTAACAAAAGTGAAAGAAATAGTCTCATAATGTTCTATGCAAGTTTACAACTCCATAATGGCTGTATTCACAGCTAGCCTCTGTGGGCAGCAGGCCCGGAATAAGTAAGTCTTCAACTCCGTAATGGCTGTATTCATGGCTAACCTCTATTCATATACGGCTGATGTGCCTGAAACATTTTAGTTAAGACACAATGAGAACAAGATTTGATCCTCTTCCTGCTACTCTGCAAATTTGCTACCTTTGCTGAAATCCCCACTCCTCTCTCGGTCTGCCACACGCTAACTTAGCAGTGAATAGGGAGAATACCTGACAGTGTCGGCTGAGCCTTCCTGGGGAAGTCCCCTTCCTCAGAGACCACGGTTAAAGGAGACAAGCAAGGCTGTCTCCCCACTGTCGGGGAAGGGTGGAAATTGTTCTTTGTGTGCTGATGGTTTTTGTGGCTTTTGTTTTGTCTTTGAATCTTGTTATAGAGTCCTAGTTGGCACTGTGTGATGGTTCATCTCAGTTGTCAATCTGACTGCATCTGGAATCAACTAAAAAAAAAAGCAGCTACACACACTCGAGAGGGATTGTTTCCGATTGGATCACTTGAGGGTGGAAGACTAACCCTAAATCTGAGTCACACCTTCTGGTGGTAGCCTATGTAAAAGGACATGGAAGGAAGCTTTTGTGTTTTGTTTGCCTGCGATCACTCTTGTCAAGTTCATCTTCCTGCTGCTGAGGCATTACTTTACAGGCATTAAAACTTCTTTGGAATTCCAATGCAGACTGAAGACCAGCTGAGACATCCAGTCTTCTCGACTGAACAACTACTGGATTCTTGGCATATCTGTCAGGAGACAGCCATTGGTGGACTTGCCAGGTGACAGGCATAAGCCATTCTAATAAATTCCCTTTTAATATACACAGATTTATTCTATCAGTTCCATTCCTCTAGAGAACCCAGACTAACACCCTGGAATTCAATATATAGCCCAGGCTAGACTGGAGATGCCTAGGCTCTTCCTGCCTCAGCCTCCCAAGGAATGCTGGATCACAGAACTGAGTGTGCCAGAATACACCATCTGTACAGATGAACATTCTTAGGAGACTACAAAGACACGACTTAGAACTTCAAAACCGGCCTGGTGCTATGGGCTATAACCCCAGCTAGTCAAGAAGCTGATGTGAGAGGATACTGAATTCAAGGCCAGCCTGAGTAATTTGGGGGGACGCTACTATAGTAAGGAAAAAGAAGGCTTCAAGTACAGTCAGTGGTAGGTTGCTTGCCTCACATATGTGAGACCTGGGCTGTTTGTTCCCCAGCACTGCAAAAAAAAAAAAAAAAAAAAAAAGAATAAAAAAAGAAAAAAAATATACGTGTGTGTGTGTGTGTGTGTGTGTGTGTGTATAGAGAGAGAGAGATAAACACGAATAAAATCAAACAGCTTCAAGCTCAACACCAACATATACAATTCCATAGTGACTATGTCAGTGTCCTCCTGGGGTTCCCTGGGCATAGAAGGTTCAGGTACAGGGCACGTTAGTGACTGTGTCTAGGTCTTCCTGGGGTTCCCTGGGCATAGAAGGTATGGGTACAGGCACGTTAGTGACTGTGTCTAGGTCTTCCTGGGGTTCCCTGGGCATAGAAGGTATGGGTACAGGCACATTAGTGACTGTGTCTAGGTTCTCCTGGGGTTCCTTGGGCATAGAAGGTATGGGTACAGGGCACATTAGTGCTTTCTTCTACTTCAAAGGAAAGGAATCTCAGCAAAAGCTTGTCATTGGGGGATAAAAGCATCAATTTACTTAAATCTTGTTAAAAAGATCAAGTAAGAGTAAGGTATGAGGACAAGTAAAGGTTTCAAATAATTTAGTGCTTAAATTTCATGCAGGACTTTAACCCAAGAGCATGAAAATGATCCAGTAAACTCAGTCAAAAACATCAGCAATAAAACTTAGTAAGTACAAGTAGCAGAGAAATCCCTCAGCGTGCTTTTCTTTCATCATGAACTATTTTCAGTAATGTATCTGTGTAACCACCTCTTCCAGCAGACAATAAGCTTCATGAAAACAGGAAGCCTGTATCTTTCCAATATATTCCTATGCACCTTGACACTTAAGCTGACCGGGAGAAACTACCCAGACTCACATATGAAATAGCTGTACACTGCAGTAACTCCATGTAAGATTCACATAAAACCAGGCATCACACAGAAGGCTGAGGCAGGAGGATCACCTCCAGTTTGAGACCAGTCTAAGTTACAGGAGACCATCTCAAAACAAACAAACAAAAACTCAAACAACTGGGCTGGAGAGATGGCTCAATGGTTAAGACTGATTCCTGCTCTCCCAGAAGGCCTGAGTTCAGTTCCCAGCATCCACATCTGGCAACTCACAACCACCTTTAACTCCAGCTCCAGGGAATCCAATGTCCTCTTCTGGCCTCCAAAGGCACCCACATGTACACACACACATATATATGTGCATACATAAATAAAAAACAATAAACATTCAAGAAATACTCAAATAAAAATAGTCACAACTTAAATATATAATGGATAGGTTTGGGCATGGTAAACTATATTCCTAATTTACTCAGCTGCTTTGACCACTTATCAAGCAGCTGAAACTGAAGATTCTTCCCTATAAATTTTCCAGGGACTTATACCTTTTTTTTGGAAACATGGTCTATTATGTAGCTCTGGCTGCCCTGTAGACCAAGCTGGCCTTGAAACCCCAAAGATCCCTCCTGCCTCTGCCTCAAATGCTAGGACTAAAGGTATACACGATTCCTCCAGGCAGAACTTACACTTTTAACTTCAACATCTGTACTACCATCAGCGTTATTTAGTTAGTTAGTTAGTTAGTTTAAGTGGATTAGTTATTTGTTTGTTTGTTGACTGCTTTTCGAAACAGGAGTTCTCTGTGTAGCCCTGGCTGTCCTGGAACTCATTCTGTAGCCCAGGCTGGCCTTGAACTTGAAGATGCACTGCCTCTTCTTGAGTGCTGGGATTAAAGGCATGCGCCATCACTGTCCAGCTACTATCATAGGCATCTGATTTATTTTTAAACTGAATATCCCACAAGAATTTTAAACATTAAGAGTTGGAAAAACTACTGGGAATTTTAAATTTTAAGTGAAATCAACTCAAACTTCAGGTATCTTTAGACTTTACCACGATCCCCGAAGAGGAGCTCTAGGAAGCAAATGGCCCCCACTGCCTGAGCTCTCCTGCCTTACAGCTGCATGACTCAGTATCACTCAGGAAAGGGAAGCTACCTGGGCCTAAGACAGAAATGTCACCAGTGAGTTCCCAAACTGCACATGCAGCCAGAGCCTGCAGGTCACTCTCTCTACTGAGACCTGACCAGCATTCCTTCCCACGGTTAAAACAGTTCACAGCAACTATGTGTAAGAAATGCTGTTTCAACAGAAATTACCAAGAAAACCTTCTCCGTTTCTCAGTGTTGAGGATCAGCTCTACCACTGAGCTAAATCTGAAGCCCCAAACTTTTCACCTTTTAGGTTTTTATTATAGCCCTGACTTGTTCTATGGAAACTTTTTTCCCATATTTGACATGTGTCTTTGTTTACTTAATGAGGTTTATATGTGATTATTCATACGTATGCCTCCACAGGCTCATAGATTTGAATGCTTGGTCACCAGGGAGTGGCACTATTAGGAGGTATGGCTTTGTTGGAAGAAGTGTGTCACTGGAAGTAGGCTTTGAGTTTCAAATGCTCAAGCCAGGACCAGTGTCTCTCTTCCTGCTGCCGTCAATCCAGATGTAGAACTCTCAGCTTCCTCTCCAGCACCACGTCTGCCTACACTCCGCCATGCTTCCCATCATGGCGATAATGGACTAAACCTCTGAACCTGTAAGTCAGTCCCTGTTAAATGTTTTCCTTTATAAGAGTTGCCATGGTCACGGTGTCTCTAAGACATCGTCTGTATAAAATTTAGTTTCAAATTTAAAATAGGAAAAGAAAACACTGGGAGGGACCGCTCACCGGCAAGAAGAGCCTCTGGGAAGCACACGGCTTAAAGAGCTTCTTCCACTCCACGGCGCTGTCGCTCGGGAAGGTGATAGGGTACAGAGTATAGTTAAATCTTTGTAGAAATGACCAACTGTCAAGCTAAAAATACAAAAAGGAATTAAAGTTAAAAACACAAACCAATGTAGAGTTGTTCTACTTTCAACTTCTCTGTAACATCACAAAGCAAAAGCTCCAAAACAAAAATGCTAAAACTTACACCACATTTTATGTCACACAGTTAAAGGTTCTTTTCCATTACTTCCTCTGTTCCCATTTCAAATCTGAAAGTCTTAATGGTATGCTACACTTTACCATAAGATCTAAGGCACAGTGGATGTTTTAAGTCACTGAGATGGATCAGTCCATAGAGCACAGAGTGAGAATCTGAGCTCAGGTCCCTAGCACAGTGCTGGGAAGGGGACAAGAGTGAGAATCTGGGCTCAGGTCCCTAGCACAGTGCTGGGGAGGGGACAAGAGTGAGAATCTGAGCTCAGGTCCCTAGCACAGTGCTGGGGAGGGGACAAGAGGGCAAGCAGGGCTTGCTCGGTAGCCAGACTGCCTCCCTCCCTGCCAAAAAAACCAGTGAATTCCAGGCCGAAAAGTGGCTGAGCGCCCACACAGGTGCTTGTTGCTAAGCCCAACAGTCCAAGTTTGATTGCCCTTCCTTTCACTCATGTGAATTTTCTCAATCCTAAACAAATTAAAATCAGAAAAATTAAACACTCAATTACCATAAGTATATATTAAAAAAATGTTCATATTAAGGGTCAGACTAATATAACACTAATTGAGTCCACTTATGTAAAGTTTAGATGTGTCCTGGTATTCCTAATAAACTATTCTGATACATACTTATCCAGTGCCAATTTTAAAAACCATTAGACACCCAAAATACATTTTTAGAAAATCTACAATGAGTATTCCTCTTTAATGTCCTGAACTCACTTGGAAACACTGCCTTGGTCCAGACTCAGTTAAATATAATCTACCACTGCTGCCTCAAAGGCATAGCCTCCCAATGGCTCAGGCTACTGTAGCTAAAACAAGGAGCAGCCACTCTCAAATCCCGGGCTCCTGCCTCAGCCTCCTAATTAACTGGAATGATGAGCACAGGACAACAAGCCCAGCTTTAGAATTTTTGGTTCAAATTACCCAAAGAGCACAGAGAAATGACCAGGGGGAGATGGGGTATAGTTTACACCAGACAGAAATGACCAGGGGGAGATGGTGTATAGTTAACACCAGACAGAAATGACCAGGGGGAGATGGGGTATAGTTTACACCAGACAGAAAATCTCCCTTTGAGTTACAAATGTGCTCAAGTACTTCTAAAAGCATAAGCATCTTCCAACATAGTTTGAGAATGCTTTTGTTGCAACACCCTGCTTTGGCGTCCCTGTTAATTATTTTAAAAAACCAGCCATTTCATTTCTCTTTCAAATTACAGATCACTTCAAAGATCTTTGCAATACTAACTTCAAAATGAAAACTTTGACATTCCTCAATATTCTTTCATCAAAATCAGAGCCAAATGTTTAACTTGAAAAGACATTAGAGCCCTATGTAATCCCTGCACTCAGGAAACTGGGGCAGGGGGATCAACAGGAGTTCAAAGCCAGCTTAGATTACACAGTTGAGACCCTGTCTTAAAAGAACAAAACACCAACAAAAGCAAATTATAGTTTAAGAAACAATCTAGATAACGAGAATAAGATGATAAAGAATGAATTAAAAAAAAAAACCCAAAGATGACTAGAAATATTTTAAAGTGTACGTAAACCTTTTATATCTCTTAGAATTAAGGCTCTTGGCCAAAAACTAAAAAGGTACAAATGGTATTTTTCTTTCAACATGGAAATGAACTAATTTAACTCAGAAAACAAAGAATCTTCATATATAGATATGTTGTAGAATATTATTTTAAGGTGTGTTACTTTTATGTTGCATTAGTTTAACTCTGTGAAGCTGTGTTACTGTGCCTGTCTAAAACACCTGATGTTCTAATAAAGAACTGAATGGCCAATAGCAACGTAGGAGAAAGGATACGTGGGGCTGGCAGACAGAAAGAATATATTGAAGGAGAAATCTGGGAGGAGAAAAAAAGGAAGCAGCAGCTACAGAAGGAGGAGGACATCAGGGGCCAGCCATCCAGCTACACAGCAAGCCAAGGAGTAAGAAATAATAAAAGGTATATACAAATAGAGAAAGGTAAAAGTCCAGAAGCAAAAGGTAGACAGGATAATTTATGTTAAGGAAAGCTGGCAAGAAACAAGCCAAGCTAAAGCCAGACATTTATAAGAAAGAATAAACCTCCGTGTGTGATTTATTTGGGAGCTGGGTGGCAGGCCCCCTAAAAGAGCAAAAAAACAAACAACAACATAGATCAAACACAGAAATCCAAGACAGCTTGAAAGCTAGACTTAGCAGAGACGTGAGTGGGGTGAGATGGGAAGGGGGACACATCACACAAGAATCATCTCCACTCCTCGGAACACACAGCTGGGAAATGCAGGTCATCGTTTGCGTACAAGATCTGTCTCCTCTTTGAAATGGACCCCTAATTCCTCACGGGCATTTGTTGTTAAGCAGGTTACAAGGCTGCCCTGAGTGGATAGTCTATTTTCAACTCTAACAGCTAGCTATGATCAAATGACTAAACTCACACCAAAAGTAGAAGAAATGTCACAACTACTAATGCACAGTGCCCTTAAAGGAAAAAAAGCATTTTCCCTTCCTCACTCTTTCTTCTCCTCATATTGGGTATAATGTGGTTGTGATGGCTGGAGTTTAAACGGCCATTTTAAACCATGCGGTAGTCTTATATTGAAAATGGCCTGACCACAGCCAGAAAAAAAAACAAGAGCCCCTCCTTACAGATGAAGAACTACCATGTAACAGAGTAAGTAAATAGACTCTTCATACTTGACAGAGGACTTGAGGTTGCCTGTTCTTCTTCAAAATCCAATGTTTCTTTACATTGTATCTGGATTCCTGAAAGCACTCTCCCTAAGAGGGAAGGGTGCCGAATGGACAGTTCTGCTAGAGCAGACCATTAGATAGTCACCT
>CABHPQ010157071.1:0-11239 GCA_902168405.1 Peromyscus aztecus | reverse complement strand
GTGCCGAATGGACAGTTCTGCTAGAGCAGACCATTAGATAGTCACCTCTGTGATCGTCACTGTGTGTTAGGTACTTACTCTGTCTTTAAAGCTATCATGTAGTTGGTCTTCAGCGAAAACATGGACCTGCAGTGGCTTGATGCTGAAAATGAGAGCTGACTTCAACATAGTCACAGTTTCTTCCAGTCTTTCACCACAGGCAACAACAGCAAGGTGCATTTTCTCCGTGGGCTGTGTTTTCAGACTGTACCTATCAACAAAGAAGAGCACATTCCAACAGGTCAGCATGGATTTACTACTACATGATATTTTTACCATGTTTTAAAACAGAGGTCCCACACTGCTCCACTGAAGGCACTGGACAGAAGTAGCCTTCTCCCCATCCATTCCCTGAATCCCTGGCCCTCGTATCCGTTAAGGCCTTCATTTCCTAACAAGGAAACTGTATGGGGACCACTCACACTGACAAGGAAACATGAATTCAGTTCATCTCAAAACAGCAGAGGCCACAGAACACAGTGAAGGCAACCGAGGCACACAATTCTAGAGAATTCTATCTCATCTTCCTGTTAACTGTATTCAGATCCTACTCCTCACAGTGGTTATAAAACAGTCTTCATTAGAACATCAGCCTGAGGATGGGCAGACGGTTCTGTGGTTAAGAGCACCTATTGCTCTTGCAGAGGACCAAGCAGATGCTGGGGCTGGCAATTTCCTCCCTTAACCTCTCAAGTTCTTAGGAGTAGAAGCTTGTGTCACCAACCGAGAGAAGATTTTATCTATTTCAGTATTTTTAACAAGGCCATCCAGAATTTCTAGTTTCCTACATGGTCTCAACTGTCACTGTCCACAAGCTGGTTCACTCCAATACCCAAGCCGACAAGATGCACCACGCACTGAAGACGTCTCCACCCACCACTGACCCCTCCACTCCAACGACAGAAAGGACAACTGCAGAAGATCAGAAGAGATCTAAAGGAAGCTTCCAGACTGCGGGAACTGGTGACTAATTTCCTAAGCATTCACAGGGAAACAGCCATTCCAGTCATTCTGGCCAATTGAATGTTAGGATCTTCATCGTGGGCTGTTAAAATGTGCTTTATCTTAACTAAAATCCCTGCAGAGATAAGGAATCTTACCCAAAAAGGATTCTGAAATCACACCCACTTCCTGCATGACAAGAAGAAATCTTTAGGAACTCAAAGAGCACCCATGGGCTCTTCTAATTCAGTAAAGCATAACTTCGGAGGGAAGCACAGCAGCAGCCGCCTGTGAGCAGAGGGACACCTCACAGAAAGGCCTCAGGTGGGAGCGAGGCCCAGCAGGATCCCTCAGCCCACTCACAAAGAGAGGCAGCAGCTTAGTCACCCAGAGAGGAGCCCTGGACTACAAAGGGGCTAGACTGCTGCCGGCTCCCTCTGGCAGGCTTCCTACCCAGCTTTATTTTCTATCAAAGATCCTTCCAACATCCCTCAAGCAATTCTAGGGACAGCTAAAATTACTGTGTCGTAAGCTACTGACTAGAAGTCAGTCTAGTTGTAATGGTTGATTATGACTGTCACCTCGACATGATGGACAATGAAAAGGGAAGGGAATCTCAATGAGGGAAAACTGTCTAGGGTAGGTTGGCCTATGGGCATGCCCTGTGAGACTTCTTAACTGGGTTTACTGACCTGGGAAGACCCACCCGAATATGGGCGGCACCAGTTCAGGAACTGGGTCCAGACTCAGCAACAGGCAGAACAAGCCAAGCACTAACACCAACAAACAAGTCACTGCTGTCTGTTTCTGACCGGGTGTGTGACGGGTTTCTGCCATCCTGACCTCCCACAACAACAGACTATAACCTGGAGTGTGGAAACCAAATGAACCCTTTCTCCTTTAAATTGTTTATACAGGGATATTTTTTCACAGCAACAGGAAATGAAAGTAACTATGTGAGGAACGACCTCACGTGAGGCAATTGCCATCACTGCAGAGTCCTTCCCAAACTCCAAGCACCTGTTAAGGGCCCGAAGCAAGGCAAACAGCCATGCCTTTCCTAACCTGAGCAGCGCCTGAGGGTCTTCCACAGATCCACTCTCATTCCCAATGCCCTCTAGTACCTGAGGAGCCCGAGGCTCACAAAGAAAGGGAGAGCCGGGGTGTACTTCAGTGCTAAAGCTCCTGCCCAGCTCACTCTGAGTTCAGTCTCCAACACCACCAACAAAAAAAACAAAAAAAGTATGACACTAATGACCAATATAATAAAATTAAAAATTGAATCCATGAGTGAACCTAAGTAAAAGGCGAAGGGGAAAAACTCTTCAAACTGCCAACAAATACAGAGTAAGAGAATCACCACAATCACTACTTTTCCAAAGAAGGGTATTCCCCACACATACTTCAAAGTGGACCTAGAGATTACTACCGAGCCGAAGTGGAAGGCCAGCACTGTAACCATGTGATAAAACTTGGCCAACAATGCCACGCTTATGGTACCAGCTGACTCCTTAGGATAGCATGGGCAAGAGCCTAAACACACCAAAGCCTTGATCCATTCATAGGAACACAGGCAAATCCCAACTAAGGGTCATTCTACAAAACAAAAGTATCACGACACAAAAGATGGGGCCCGGTGGAATGGCTCAGCGGGTGGAAATGCTTGAAGGCAAGCCTGACAAGCTGAGTTCAATCCCCGGAACTCCCAGTGGAAGGAGAGACCCCTCCTCCTTGGAAGCAGACTGCAGAATCCCCAGAATGTCTCTACTGAATACAGTAGGAAAACAGCACAGCCTGATTCATAAGGTGGAAGGTGAGGACCAGCACCCGAGACTACCCTCTGACCTCTACCATGGCATGACATACGCATCTGCATGCAGAATCATGGAACACACACATCACACACACACAAAACTAAAACAGAGGGAAATGATGCGGCATCTGCATTTGCCACTGTCTGTCTGATATAGGGTCACTGGATGGAGGGGAATTTAGCTCTACGTAAGAAAGTGAGTTTAAGGGCTGGAGAGAGGGCTCAGCAGTTAAGAGCACTTGCTCGCTCTTCCAGGACCAGAGTTCTGTTCTCATCACCCATGTTAGATAGCTCACAACCTCCTGTAACTCCAGTTCCAAGGGATCTGACACCTTCTTCTGGCCTTTGTGAGCACTAGGCACACTTGTATACATAGAGAGAGAGAGAGAGAGAGAGAGAGAGAGAGAGAGAGAGAGAGAAGAAACTGAGTTTAAGATACTTAACAGAATATTGACATACTGCAAAATGGTTTCTCTTTTTGTATTCACATAGTATAAACAGATTACAATATTACAAACAAAAAGTGTAAAAGAGGGGTATGACTTAACATCTCAGATTTTAGAGCCTGGTGTAGCAGTACATGCCTGTAGACTCAAGCTAATTGAAAGGCTGAAACGTGATGATTACCAGAGCTGATAAGCCACATATCAGTCTGGGACCTTTTTGACAGGTGGAAATCTGTCACACACAGATATACACAGAGAGAAAATCTGCTATCAACTAACCCTTTCCACTTGCTTACAGGAAGCACAGTTGAGAATCTGAGACTTTATATATACTATTACAAATATTAAGGAAGCAGCTTGTATTGCAGGCAATGAACACCTGTTGAAGGGGGAAGAATTAAGTCTTCCCCAGGGACGAGCCCTCTAGTTGACTCTCCAGTACCAAGTGGTCACCTCTGAAAACATATGCACACAAGCTACTCAATGGACTCAGCAGGGTGTATATCTATATAGATATAGGTATATAAATAATAATTGAAGAAAAAGAGGCCATAAACTTGAGGAGGAGCAGGGATGGAGAGGAGGGAGGTTACAGAGGAGAGGAAATGATGTTAATTATATTTTACTTTTTTTTATTTACAGGAAAAAAAGAAGAATGTGGTAAGCAGCATGGTCACTGGCAAACAGAGCGAGAATTTAAACTAACCATAGAGAGTGCAGAAACAGAGGGGCCTCGAATGTTGTTGCTCCTGAAACAGGCACGTCGGGTCATTCCCACGAGCTCCAGCACTCCTGTCTCAGGAGAGCGACGCCTTACCCCTTCCTACCAGCACTTGAATCTTTCCCTGAAGGCAGGAACAGCACAGGCTCTGGTCCAACACCTTCTTCCTCACTCAGGGACTTAAACAGTCAGTAAATAATGACCTTCCTTTTACTCTTCAGTAGGATGTTCTTCCCCTCCTTGTCCCCACAAACCTCTAGGCTAACTCTAACACAGTCTTTCCTTAGCTGTCACATCGCCTACAGAATGTGGTTTTGGTACACTAGCTTTTTGGTTTTATCACATTTTATTTGTTTGGGGCGGGTGTGCGCACACAGTCTATACCTGAGGCCAAAGGATCATCTGTAGGAGTCACTTACCTTCCTTCACTCAATGGCAGGCTTGGCAGCAAGTGTCTTTACAAGATGAACCATGTCATCAGCCCCAGTATTTAAAATACTGGATATTTAATACCCAGTAGTGAAGCCCCTACCTTTAAATTAGGTAACTGACAAATGTATATACACATGTATATATACATACATCAATGCAAATGCACTCATACACACACAATGTTCATGTTATCTGCAAATGTCTAGTGGAAGCCTTTTATCATCTTGTCTTACATAAATCTGATTGTCAAGTTGACACAGCTTAAGAGTTATCCAAGAGAAGAACTACCTGGATCAGAATGGAACATGGGCGTGTTTGGGAGAGACTGTCTTAATGATTGATGTGGCAGGGTCCAGCCCACTGTGGGCGGTACCATCCTGAGGTAGGTGGGCCTGGGTTCTATAGAAAGGAGAGCTGAGCGAGCAAGCAAGCAAGCCAGTCAGCAGACAGTATTCCTCCACGGTTCCTGCCTTGAGTTCCTCCCCTGACTTCCCTTAGGAATGGACTGTGACCTGGAAGTGTAAACCAAGCAAACCCTTTCCTCGCAAGCTGCATTTCTTCAGATTATTGTATCACAGAAACAGAAAGCAAACTAGACCATACCTATTTATCAATTTATTAGTAAAGTTCAATCATAAATTCCCCTAAAATTTACAGTTTATCTTAATAACATTTAGAAAAATTTAGAGCATTTACATGTAATATGTATTAAAATTTAGTAATAATTAAAAGATGAGATAAAGGAACAGAAAATCCAACCAGAATATCAATTATTTAGTTATATGATATTGAATTACAGGAAAAGAAACACTGCTATGTTTTATTACAGTGAAAGGTTTGTTCATCTACTATCTAATCTTACCTACGCTGATCTACCAATTAAATAGTAAGGGCCTACCTAAAAGCCGCTTCCCAAAAGCAGTTCATTCCACAAACAGCAGAGGGCAGCATCCAATAGGGATTCCAGTAACACAGAGAGGAACCTTTACACCTGACGGTGAGAAGAGATAACATGCCTGTGTGAGTGGTTACACTGGGCACTACCAAGGAATCTACTGAACACCACAATAACTTTATGATCAATTTTACAGCAACAAACTGCAAATCTAACTGCTATGGAAAATCGAAGCATTGACAAAACTGATTTCTGCTTTACTTAGGGCACAGTGTTAAATAAAACCTTAGGATCATTAATTAGGTGAGAATATCCTACAACTGGAATTTTTTCTGGTCAGGAACTCTCTGGATACATTAAAGTCTCCTGCGCTCTGATGGTATATACAAGACATTAATATATCTTATCTTTTTCTTCACAGACTATGCACACTATCTTAGAAAATTTATTTCGCCTACATGTTCTGTTTACCACAAACGTAAAAAGTCACCAATGCAGGTGTAATGGGAGGAAAAGATCATTAGATACATTCAAATTAATCAACTCAAACTACTCATATGGTGTTTCAAGCTGAGACAAGACACTGTGCTGACAGTCACGGCTGCTTCATCCCTGCATTCTGTTTCAATATTCTACCAAAGCTGAGATGAGGAGACCCATGGGCTTTCGTAAGGCTGGAGTTAAAAATAAAAAAGTATCTCAAGTTGCACAAATGCTTTTCACTGTCATTTCCTTCCGAAGCAACCATCTGACACTCACTCACCACTCTGCAGGCCTTATGCACCACGTCACTAACCTAGGACACTCCAGCTCTCAGCCCCACGGAGCTCTGTTCTCCCTGGAGTCAATTCAAAGTTGCTATTCTAATCTCAAAAGGTCCAGGAAAGACTTGCAAAACTCTTAGGTCTGACTTCCCAGAAACGTCTACGATCCATGACGCAAGGCAGGAGGAGTCCTCAGCCTGAAGGCATAATGCCATGTCTTGAAGAGATGCACACCAGACTAGTGATGAAATGAGACTCTGGCCAGGGTCTGACTGGTGAGTTTTTAAATACTGGCTATGAAATTCTCTATGCTATTGCATAAATATAGCACTGGGGTTTTAAAATCACTAAGAAAAGTAAGTTATACTGTTCTTTGGTTTTCCTTTGAGAGATACATCAAAGTCTACAAAGTTGTATATTTTAATTTTTAAAAAGATTAGTCAAGAAAGCAAACGTGTACCTAACAGTAATGCTTGCCTCTTGTTTAGAAACTTCGTTTGTGCCCCTAGTACTAGGGATAATTATTTGTGTTTAAAATATAACATTGCTTATAGGCAGTCAAACTCAGTGGTACCCTAACAAATAACACATATGCATCTTTCACATTCAGGTGCTTGCACATCCATTTAAGCCCCACAACAAACTTTTCAGATAAAGACATTTCCAGTGTTATTTTAACACAGTTTATTTACAATCAACACCTAGCATGTACCTTTGTTCTTGGCGGAGAGGGGGGAGGAGGGAACGACACGACACGGGACTAACCCTATTATTCCATTTCTCCTGTCAAACTGCACAACAGGGTAAGAGGGAAACGAAAACGGAAATCTTGATTTTTCAATAAAAATTACTTTGTAAAGTTGGGTGTAACAATGTAATTTTCTACGGCAGCTTTTACTCCATTTGACATAACAAACAAATTTGTGCATTATTTCCTAAATCTGCCTGGTCCTAAGATCCCTTACTAGAAATGCAGATGCAGGATCCTATCCTCAGCCTAGTTAATCAAGCATCAGCAGAGCAAGAGGCCACAGTGGCTGAAAATGTAACTAAGCCTCAAAGTCAAACCTGAATGAAAACAGTGTCTATCAAGCAAGAGTCCATGGGACCAAGGTGTGGAGGCAAAGCCTGTAATCCTTAGCACTCCGGGGCTGAGGCAGGAACCCTTCAGTTATCAAAAGTGCTAGCTAGCATGGGCTTACCATGTATGTATGCAGAAGGTGGACGGACTGTTCCTTGCACCCATTCACTCCCCCAAAAAAAGTTATTGATAAAACTGTTCATACAATAAATGCTGTTTATTTACAGTAACAACTTAAGATTCTTTTTTTTCTTCGTTCTTTCTTTTAGGAAACAAGGTCTCACTATGTAGTCCTGGCTGGCCTGGAACTTGCTATCTCACAGAGATGTGCCTATTTCTACCTCCAGTGTGTTAAGATTAAAGGTGGGTGCTCATGCCCAGAACAATTTAGATTCTTAAGTTTGGATGTTTCAATGGATCCATGGTCACCAAGCACAATTTAAAAATGTTCAAAGCCTAACAAATCACTCATCATTGCTAATATGTGTATGTCCTTACCTACCCACACTTTTAAGATATCTGCCTGCCAGGCATGGTGGTGCACACCTTTAATCTCAGCACTTGGGAGGCAGAGGTAGGCAATCTCTGTGAGTTCAAGGGCAGCCAGGAAGATGTCACTGAATTTCAACAAAAAATTACCCACAAAAATTGCAGTAGGAAAGTGACACACGCCTGTAATCCCAGCACTCGGGAGGCAGAGCCAGGCGGATCTGTGAGCTCAAGGCCAGCCTGGTCAACAGATCGAGATCCAAGACAGGCACCAAAACTACATAGAGAAACCCTGTCTTGAAAAAAACAAAAACAAAAGAAAAAACAAACAAACAAATGAAGTTCTTATATGTGTTGCTTACTGCTCGTAATTATTCACTCACACCCTGAACTACATGTTCCTCCTCATCTCCATTGACTTTCCCACCTCTAAAGGGAACCTGGATTACATTGTTCACCGACTCTGGCCTTAAGCTACTTGCTTTGGCCAAAGTGAGCGTGGTAGGCAAGTGCTCTACCACTGACGTACATCCCCAGCCCCCTCACTCAACTTCTGCATGAGACTGAGCACACTCAGGGTAAGAACTTCTTCACCCTTGGTGTTAGAACGAGATGTCCAATGCAGAGGCAGAGCCACAGGCCTGGAATGTTTAAGAAATTGTTATTGTTTAGTATTAGTTTATAAACTGCAGAAAAGCAAGGAAGACTGATATAAGTCATGATTCCCTTTTAAAGTATAAATTTAGGAACCAGCAAGATGGCTCCACAGGTAGGAGGTTTGCTGCTGTTTATGATGACCTAAGTTCAATCTCTGGAACCCACATGGAAGGAGAGAACCAGCTGCTGCAGGTTGTCCTGTGACCCCCACATAGTTACTACAGTGCACACGTAAGTTTAGAGAAAAAAAAAAAACCCTAATGGTTTGAGCAACCACAACCCACAACTTCCACTCCCAATACTCCTAACTACTCAACAGCACTAAAAACACCTATGTTCACAGGAAAGATGTATAAGGCCAGAGAGTGTGGAGAGACAAGAGGGAGGAGGAGGTCACCCTAGGCCATACAGTGAGCTTGAGGCCAGTCTTAGCTACAAGAGACCCTGCCCCGAAACAACAACAAAAGGAAATAGAAATGTCTGTTCATAGCACTATTATTCATAACAGCCAAACAGTAGAAAATCACCCAAATGCTTATCAACTAACCAACAAAATGTGTCAGATCCATTTAATAAAATAGTATCATAGTAGTAAAATATTACACATACTATGGATGAACCCTAAAAATACAACCTAAATGAAAGAGGTCAAACTCAGAAGTTCACACTTGGTGTGACTCATTTGTAAGAAATGTTCAGGACAAGCAAATCCATGAAGATAACAGATTTGTGGGAGTCGAGGGTCACAGGACTAAGAAATGGAGTGGGCAGTTACTACTCCTGGATACAGGGCTCTTGGTCAGGTAGTTATTACACTCTATTAAGAGCTAATGCATACATATGGGGATGGGAAGAGCCAAGTTTTTAGGCTGTTTCTTGGTTGTAACACCATGTTGAAAAACACAGTATACAGATAAGATTTAAAACTTTTAAATTTTAAATGCAGCTTCCTCCTCCCTGATGTGGACAGCCTATGAACCGTCCACTACAGACGACACCCACTACAGACACCGCTCCCGGATAACTCTTCCCTCTGCGCCGTGCTCCCACTCCATCAGAGTACACACACACCTCCACCCCCAGCCCTCAGCTTTTCTGTACGTGTCTGTGTGTCTGTCCTTTCTTCATTTCCTCTCACCTCCAGCCAGGTTTCCAGGTCCAAGCCATGGAGGACACAACAGTCTTCTGTATTAATTAAACTAAAAATGGTCTATTTGTTTGTTTTCATTTCATAATAATCACAAGACTTCTGTAAAATCTATATACAACATAAGTTTTCCTTACTCTATAAAGAGTCGAGGAAAATTTCAGGCAAATCCACTCTAAGAATGTGCAGGGCTACGAGGCAACAATACAATAACAATACAATCTCAAGCCATGAGATTGACATGTGACATGCAAGAGACCACACTTCGAGCCTGTTAGAGGAGATTATTCTCAGAATATGGGCAAGTTATTGGGATCTGCAATCTGCCTGGGCAACTCACCTGAAAGTGCTTTGCATCTAGACCACTTAACTTCTAGCTCTCCATCAGATCTTCCCATCTTAGGTCTCTAATTTCATGAACGCTCAGAAAGTGAGGAAAGGGCAGTTACACATGCAGATGATCCTGAAACAATTGTCTCACTATCTCAGAAGTATGCTGTGGGATGTCTTTCTGTACGCTGTGAATATGTGTTGCTATGATTGGTTGATAAATAAAGCTGCATTGGCCTATGGCAGGGCAGGATAAGGTTAGGCGGTACATTCAAACTGAAGAGGAGACTAAGAATGGTGGAGTCGGGGAGACTCCAGCCCACTACCCAAGGAGCAACAAGATGCCAATTGACTGGTAACATCACAGCCACGTGGCACATACGGATTAATAGAAATGGGCTGAGTTAAGTTATAAGAGCTAGCTATCAAGAAGCCTGACCAATAGGCCATACAGTTTGTAATTAACATAAGCCTTTGTGTGTTTACTTGGGACCAAGCGGCTGTGGGACTCAGGTGGTGGAAATTTGTCCCAACCGACCCAGGGCCAAGCAGGAGCAGAGAAACTTCCAGCTACAAAAGTGATCACAGAACACTCTCTTCCTTTGACAAAAAGTAAATCTAGATTACAGATTTAAATGCTTTTTTAAAAAATGTGTGGGAGGAGGAACTCTGGAACAAAAGTTGGTCTGTGCATAATGGAGATTTAAAAAATGAAAAAAAAATAGCCAATCTGAAAACAAAAATTTTAAAATTCATGCAACATACACTTTCCAAACAAAACTTAAGTTATTATTCAAGGAGAAGAATTTCAACAGACATAACATGGGTAACAGTGTTTAATATTTAAAATGAAATCTCTAAGCCAGGGGACAGTGGTCGCTTTAATCCCAGCACTCAGAGAGTTCTAGGACAGCCAAGGCTAAAAAGAGAAACCCTATCTCAAAAAGCCAAAAACAAAACAAAAAAACTCTAAGCTAAAAGTACACCTTTTAGTCAAATGAGTATCTCCAAAGGCACATATTAATCACTAGCTTTTATTAAATAGTATGGATCAGGATTATGCTAAGTATGTAGACTGTTTTTATGTGCCCCCCACCACCACCAAAAAATTATCTTTGATGTGATAACTGATGTCGGGGTGCCCAGGCCTTTGGCAGGTGACTAGAACAGAGGGCAGTGCCCCGAGAACAACATTACTGTCCACGTAGAAGAGGCTCTGGCTATGTGAGAACACAGAAAGAAAGTGTAAGAAATAATTGACTCCTGCCGTTCCCAATCGATCCAGTCAGGAGAGTTTTGCTATAGCAGCCCAGATAACACTCAACAAAGATGTGAAGTCAATACCACTACGTTGTTCAACAAACTAAAACACAAGGTGTGGCACTGGTGTTACACGCCTCATTTATGAGGCGGAGTAAGGGGCCTCACCTAAGGATTTCAACTTTCTCCGGTGTTCAGTGCCCCATCCCCCTCTCCTTCAGAG
>CABHPQ010157070.1:8219-20645 GCA_902168405.1 Peromyscus aztecus | reverse complement strand
GTGTAAGTTCTTAAGGAGAATATTTTGTTTAAATTTTTTCCTTTATAATTTGCTTAGAAGGTGACAAAGGGTCTCATAATTAATAATTTTAAAATACTAATAAAATGTATATATGTTTATCATGCATGGCAAGATAAATTGTAGCTATGTACACATTGTGGAATGGCTTCACAAAGCTAATGGACACCCGAATTACCTCACAGGCTTACCTTTTTTTTTTTTTGAGTAAGAACACTTGAAACTATTCCCTTTACAGGTTTCAACATGTAACTTATTATTAACTCTAGTTCCTGTCTACTGTTATAAAGATTTGGGGATTTGAATCCCTTTAATAGAACACAGGTAGGGAAATACAATAGTCTCTGATCTCTATAAAATATCTTCTGACACTCTGTGGAAAATATGATTGCACATAAAGAAACTGCTTTGTATGTGGGAGAAAAATACCAGTTTGGACAATATGATTTTACATGTGAATAATCATAAATACTATGATTAACCCAAAGCCCCATGGGATTTTAGTCTAAGAAATACATCTTACTGAGTTCAATCTCCAGCACTGGAAAAAAGAAAATGTCATGAACTAGCTTCCCATATTTAGTTGAGGCTGACTTTGGAAGCATCCTTTTCACTTGTGGCTATGATATGACCAATATTCAGCCCCCACACTTTCCTATATATCAGGTTAGCTGTAAGGATTGAATGGACTGAGTTCCAAGGAGATACCTAGTGCAAACAGATGCTCAATAGTGTCAATGTTACAACAGTGAGTATTGCCAAAAGAGGAAATCAGGCCCAGAAATTCTAGGACTCATCCAAGATAATGGCAGAGCAGAGACATGACTGCTAGGCCAGGGTCTTGTCTTTGGTTCCATCTTCAGGTCCATTTAACTGAAAGCTTTATGTGTCTGGGGGGTTTTATTTGGCAAAGCACTTTTATAATTACTAAAGGCGAAAGAATTAAAATTCTCCTACTCTACACAAATGACAGCAAAAATCAATTAAGGAGTATCATAAGAGGTGAGTGAGGGACTGGAGAGATGGCTCAGCAGTTAAGAGCACTGGCTGCTGTTCCAGAGGACCCAGGTTCAATTCCCAGTCCCCACATGGCAGCTCACAACTGTCTATAACTCCAGTTCCAGGGGATCTGACACCCTCACACAGACATATGTGCAGGCAAAACACCAATGCACATGAAATAAATAAATCATTAAAAACAACAAAATGAGGTAAATGAAAGGACTCCTCAATAGTGCTTTCACCAAAATGCACCTAGCTATAGCTTGAATGTCTCTGAAATCACCAACTAAAGCCTAAGTATTTCATATGAGTCGTGGTAGGCTGATTTTGCTCATTAGTTCTTGTCAATTTGACATAAACTAGAGTTACCTGGGAAGAAGAAGCACTGATTGAAGAATTGCCTCTATCGGATTGGCCAGCAGGAAAGTCTGTAGGGCATTTTCTTGATTAATAATTGATATGCTAGAGCTCAGCCTCCCCTGAGCAAAAGAAGCAAGCCATGGAGAACAAACCAGTAAACATCATTCCTCCATGGTCTCTGCTTCAGTTCTTCCTCCAAGTCCCTGGCTTGGCTTCCTTCAAGGATGGAATATAACCTGCAAGCCTAATACACCTTTTCCTCCCAAGTTGTTTTTGGTTGGTGTTTCATCACAGCAATAGAAAGCAAATGAGGATAGAAATTGGTACCAGGAGTGGGGTGTTGCTGTGATCAATTTCAATGTGTACCCCTCCTAATACACATCCACCCAGGCCCCTGATGGATGGAATAACCTATCACCACAGCAGAGATAAGAGGGGGTTCTGGAGTGTCTTGCCCTCAGCTGAGATTTCTGACAAGAACTGACAGTTCATTATTTCCACTTTCTCTCAATCTCCAGAACAAGTCATGTGATCAGAGCTAACTTCAAGACGCTGGTGAATTCAGTTCTCTCACACAGTTGGAAAAAGAAGATGAGACTATTTGAATGTAGTCCTAATAACTATTACAGGTGCTGACTTCTTTTCTTAGGAGGGGAGTGAGTTATATGGAATAAGAAATGAAATGGTAGCCTAAAGGGGAGTGGGGGGATGAAAACTGTTTTTATTTTCCAAGAGTTTTTGAGTTATAAAGAACAGCCTTACAATTTTATCATTTATTACCTTGATGTGTTTTGTTATGAATGTTGTTTTTATTTTTTTATTTATTTTTTTTTTTTTTGGTTTTTCGAGACAGGGTTTCTCTGTGTAGCTTTGTGCCTTTCCTGGAACTCACTTGGTAGCCCAGGCTGGCCTCGAACTCACAGAGATCCGCCTGTCTCTGCCTCCCGAGTGCTGGGATTAAAGGCGTGCGCTACCACCGCCTGGCTATGAATGTTTTTTTTAAGGATTCTTTTTTTTGCAATGATGTGTGTGTGTTGAGGGTTCTGTACACATGCACCAGAAGAGAGTATTGGATCCCTTGGAGCTGGAGTTACAAGTAGTTGTGAGCTGTCTGACATGGGTGCGGGGAACCAAACTTGAGTCCTCTGCAAGAGGAGTATACACTCCTAACCACTGAGCCATCGCGCCAGCCTCTAGAAATGGTTTAAAAAGCAGTTGTAGAGAAGTCAGTTTTTAATTTTTGAGTTTACACTTTAGTAAAAGCGATAAGAGAATATTTGAATATTGAATGAATTTTTTGAAAAGATAGGTTCTTGTTATGTAGCTCAGCCCAGACTTGAACCCACAGCCTTCCTTCCTTACCTTCTGAGTCCTAGGATTACAAGCATGTCCACCACACCTGCTTTGCCTGACTGAACTTGTTCATTTGTTTTTGAGACAAGATCTAATTGTGTCGGGCAGGGTAGTCTGGACTCACTCTCTAGCCCAGGTTGGCCTCAAACTCATAATTCTACTGCCTCTGCTTTTGAAGTGCTAGGATTGTAAGCACACACTGCCATGGCTACCTATTATGGGTATTTAAAAAGAGACTGTACCTTTCAGAAATACATACTGCAATAGTTATGAATGGAATGACATAATGAGATTAATTTTAAAATAATCCACAGAGTAGAAGCAGTGAGTAGGGTTACAGATGAGCAGAGATTAGCTGTGAGTCAATCATCAAAGCTGGGTGATCAGTGCATAGAGGTTGGTTTCTTAGGCCAGTGTCTATTTTTAGATATGATGGAATTTTCCATAATAAAAAAGAGTGAAACCCACACGCAGGTACCACAATATACCCTCAGCTGCCTTAATCCCATCCTTCCTAGGTTTACTTTCTCTACCAATGGATAACAAAGGACCTTAGGCCCTTGTTGGTACCCATGGGACCAACCTCATCAAACCCTGGGAAATGCTCACCCAAGGAATTTCTGCACTTGCCAAGCATTTGAAACCCACAGCTTTTGCCCAACCTGGCAGCACCAACAAAGAGACTGGAGCCTTCCTGGGGCAAGATTGCTCATGCAGCTCATATGGCCTAGGTCCAGCTGTGCATCAGCTTCTTCCCTCTGCTTGCCCGGTGACCCTGGCACGATTCCCACGTTCCTTTGCGCTGTAACGCGGTATGTAGAAAGACTTGTGATGTCTACATGGTAGTCAGAAGCATGTGACATGATGCCTTAGCAGGAATGTTCTTCCTTCCCGGAAGATCCCAAGTCTTCAACACAGATCTCCTCCAAGCCTGCCACCCTGTAGTCAAGCCACTGCATGCCTGTTCTGAATAGAAATGCTTGCTCGGGCAGTACCTGGGCATGTCTGGCATAGGAGCAATTCTCCTGAGAGCACTGCTATCCTGCCTGTAGATACAAACATTTATTCTCGGTGACATTTTCTCCCCTGCCTTAGTGGATTGACTATGAACTCCTATCCCAAGCTAGTTTAATCAGATGTTTGAAATGTCTTGTTAAGAGATACGGATATCGAAAATGAGTCTGAATGAATGATATCGGTGACAGAGCTTCTATCTGAAATCCCTACTGCAGATATCCCCAGGGCCCTGTGTGCCACCCTCCTGAGGACTGTTGCTTGGTGTCTTAGTTTGTCTTCTGTTGCTATAAGAGAATACTTACTTAAGTATTTATGAGCAAAAATATATTCTCACCTTCTACAGGCTGGGAAATCCAATATGGCTGCCAAGATCTTATGGGAACCTTTCTGCAATGTGGTAACACAGCAGGGGGGCTTCCAAGGTGAGAGGAAGGCAGACTCTTTGTTTTTTTAGGAAAGCCAGTGAGCTCACTGTGAGAGCTCTAACCTCATCTCATGGTCTCATCTAATCCTACCTCACAAAGGCCCCCACCTAGGTGTTCAGTGTGTAACCCGAGTTTTAGGAGGCACTTCCAAATCATAGCACTCAGTGCAAACAAGTATGTATACTGAGGTTCTTTCCTTTGCTGTCTGTGTACCTTTAATTTTTTAAAATTTCATTGTGTGTGTGTGTGTGTGTGTGTGTGTGTGTGTGTGTGTGTGTGTGTGTGTGTGTTTTGCCTGAGGAGGTCAGAAGGGAGTTTTGGATCCTTTAGAACTGGAGTTACAGAAAGTTGCCAATGGTTTTCAGCTGTCATGTGGGTGCTGGGACTCGAACCCAGGTCCTCTGGAAGAGCAGTAAGTGCTCTTAACCACTGAACCATCTCTCCAGCCCGTGCTGTGTGTCTTAAAAGATATGGTTTGTTTGTTTGTTTGTTTCAGTTTTTAGACAGGGTTTCTTTGTGTAGCCCTGGCTGTCCTAGAACTAGCTCTGTGGACCAGGCTGGCCTCTAGATCCACCTGCCTCTGCTGGGATTAAAGATGTGCTCCATCACCACCTGGCTCTTTAAAGCTATGGTAGGAAGCCTTTAGTTCTTAATTGCTTTAGTCACTGTAAAGAGACACTATGACCAAGGCAACTCTTATGAAAGAAAACATTTAATTGGGACTAAACCAGTTTCAGACGTTTAATCCATTATTGCCATGATAGGGAGCATGGAGGCATGCAGACAGGGACTGGAGCAGTAGCTGAGAACTTCATTCTGATAGGTAGGCAGAGAGAGGGGGACTCTGGACTTGGCATTGTCTTTTGAAACCTCAAAGCACACCCCCAGCGACACACTTCCTCCAATAAGACCACACCTCCTAGTCCTTTTAATCCTTTCAAATGGTGCCACTCCCTGGTGACTACGCATTCAGTTATATGAGCCTATGTGGGCCATTCTTATTCAAACCACCACACTAATTCACTCTGTATGCATGATCCTCCTGCCTTAGCCTCCAGCGTGCTGGGTTTACAGATGTGTGCCTTCATGCCTGGCCCCTGAGTGGGAGCTGAACCTGATAACATTTTTACAGAATGGAATATGGCTAAAGGATGTTCTACTTCAACACTAGATTTCAAAATCTCCGTGTCACCCTCCTTCCTCCATCCCCCAATCTCCCTTCTCTGTCTGGAGAAGAAACTCATGACGGAAGTATTGCTTTGGATAGGCCTGCTAGTTGAGACACATCCCAAGCCCAGAGCCAGGGAGGCCATGAAGGCTGCCAGTCAGCAGCCAGGGTGTGTTTAGGAGCTAGATGGGAACCTCCCTCAAAATACCTTCAGGAGGGACTGCACTTGGGTTTTATAGTTTACACAGATTGTCAAAAGCAAGTCAACGTGAAAAACAATACAAGACTGTATCCTTCAGAGCCAAATTCATACAAAACAGCAAAAGGTGAACCAAAGGGAAGTCACTTTTCCTGTGCATTTGAACAAAGCTTTAAGAACACCGAGCTATGTGCAACCCGCAACCCCGGCATTCACAGTTCAGTCTTGGCCAGACATTAAAAGGGGAAGAGTCATTGTCAGGAGTTTTCTATCTACAGAAGTTTGTATTTTAATGAGAACTGGTAGGAAGAATATGAATATTTTTCAAAGCTGTTTTCCCTACTAAGTGAACTGGGGCTGATGTCAGTCATTCCAACACTTGGGGGAGGCTAAGGCAGGAGGATTGACATGAGTTCGAGGCCTGCCTGGGCAATAGAGTGACTTTCAGGCAAGCTATGACACCCTATTAAAAAATTCTAAATAAATAAAACCAAGATGTTTTGTGGGGGTTACATTATGAGAAAGTAAGAATTGAAATAAAATAGTAACTGTAAAATGGTTTTAAATTCGATGTGTTCTCCTTGTCCATTAGGGAAAGAAGTGTAACATCACAGAATAATAGAAAATATTAATATCGTGCCATTTAGTTAAGCCCTTGACCCACAAATCTGGACCAATGTCCTGGCTAAAGCGTTTTTCATTTTGAATTAAGTATATATTTACATACAGCTGTAAGAAACTAAAACAGGAAGTCCTGGTTACTTTCACCTAATACCCCGTCCCCACCCCAACCATGATAATGTCTTGCATAATTGTAGTGTGTTATCAAAACCAGGAAATCAATGCCAGGTCCATCCATGGAGCCTTTACATCAATATTAATTCTTTTTTATATTTTTTTTTTTTTTTTTTTTTTGATAGGGCCTCTCTACATAGCCCCGGCTGTCCTGGAACTCTATGTAGACCAGGCTTCAAACTCACAGAGATCTACCTGCCTATGCCTCCTGAATGCTGGTATTAAAGTCATGAGCCACTAAGCCCAGCCTTAATTCATTCTTTTTTGTTTTGCATGTCTGTGTGTTTGCACGTGTGTGGGTGCACATTTGAATGTGTGTGCACACGTGTGTAAGTCCAAGGTTGAAATGGGCCATCTTCCTCGATGACTCTCCATCTTATTCGTTGAAGCAGGGTCTCTCAAATGACCCCAGAGCTCACCGATATGGCTACTCCAGCCAGCCAGCTTGCTCTAGGGATCCATGTCCACCTTCTCAGCACCGGAATCGCAGCAGATCGACCACATTGGGGTGCTAGGGATCTAACCCTGGTCCTCATACTTGCCAGGCAACCACTTTTACCTGCTGAACTACTTCTCCAGCCCTTAATTTATTCTTCTCTCTGTGTGCTTATTTTTGTGTAACTTGTCACCCGCAGGTTCATGTGACCACTACCACAGTCAACACACCAGCCTGTTTAGTCACCATAAGGACTACCCATGATGCCCTTCTGCAACTATGGACACCTTCTTTTTCACTCTTGTAACTTGGATTCCATTCTCTATCGCTATGATTTTATTATTTCAATAATTTTATAAATCTGTCACTTAGGAATCTGAGGCAGGAGGATCGTGAGCCTTGGCTACATCCTCTCAAAACAAACGGGAGTGTTACGTAAATGGAATGAGAAGGCACACAGTCTTGAGATTGGCTGCTTTCTGCCTTGGCATAATTCTCTTGAGTTCTGCCTGAGCTGTCATCCTGGCCTGACTGAGCTGTGTGATCTGGGCAAGTAATTTAACTTCTCCATCTCAGTTTGCATTCATGCCTGCGTCCGCCTGCCCCCCAAGTCTCACTGTCTCCACGACACCATCTGTTTTCCACCTGCAGTCAAGAGGAGGCATTCCATAGGCTACTGTCGATTTCCCTGTGGAACTTCAGAATGGGGCTGAGACCAAGAGCTTCGGAATCTCACCCTTTTCAGTCATTAAAGTACAACGAAACACACTGTAGTCATCTTTTGGTATTCACGGGGCATTGGTTCCAGGATTTGGGCACAGATAATGAAATTCACAGGTGTGCTAGTCCCTCATATAAATGGGCACAGTATTTGCACCTATGCATACGCTCCAATAACTTTGAATCATCTTTAGGTAACAAATGTAAAAGATATGTAAATAATTGCTACAGTTTATTTTTCAGGGAATAACATCAAGAGAAAAAGTCTGTACATGTTCAGTACATTTCTCTTTTTTTTCTTAATATTTTCAGTCCATGGAGTGTTGAATCCTAATATATGGAACCTTAGATACAGAAGGACAATTGTTTTTTTTTTTAGAAACATCAGTTGGGTGGTTTTGATATCTAGACTTTGTCACAATTTTTTCTTTTGCTAAATATAATATTGCATATGTTACAGAACCATCGTTGTCAATAACTGTTCATTTCTACTATGTGTGTGTTTGTGTGTGTGAGTGAATGTGTGTGAGTGTTTGTGTGAGTGAATGTGTGTGAGTGTGTGTGTGTGTGTGAGTGAATGTGTGTGTGTGTGTGTGTGTGTGTGTGAGAGAGAGAGAGGGGGGGAGGGAGAGAGGGAGAGAGAGAGTTTGTTGTACGTGTGTATACCGACATGTGAAAGCAAGAGGTCATCATTAGGTGTCTCTGATCTCGGTTGCTCTCTGTTTTGAGACAGGGTCTCTTCACTAAGCCCAGAACTCACTGTTTTGGCTAGACTACTTGGCTAGCAAGCCCTCCTGGCTCTGTTTCTCCAGTGCTGGAACGCACCACACACACCACAGTGCCCAGGCTTTACACGGGCATGGGGCTTGAACTCAGGTCCTCACACTTGCATGCTTCCACTTTACGAATGGAGCCATCTCCCAAACCTCTCTTTCTTTCTTTCCTTTGTTCCTGCTGCCATTTTTTACTTTCTCTTTCTTCTATCAAGATGTGTACTTAGGCAGCATTTACCTGCCTTTTTGAGGTCATTCGACTTAGCCTTTGGTCTACTGCTACACCAGTTGGCAGCTTATCTGAGACGATCATGTCCATGAAGTATTTTTAAAAGTTCACAGAGCTGTCTGCTCCACGTCAGCCCAGCATCAAAGCCTCCTTGACCACCTCTGAAACAGCACCCTCCTCCTGTGTCTCGTCACCTTCCCCAAATATTTTTACCTTCAAACCGCCTGCCGTCCCTTGACACGTTATGTATTTATTGATCTGCTGCCTCCTTTCCCTTCAGAACACAGTCGTCCAGAGAGAGGCATCTGTCTGTTCCCTGCTATGTTTCCGTTACCTGAGGTGGTCTCTGATGTGTGATATTGATAGAACAAATGAATGAAACAAAGGAGAAGGAATGAATGAGGGAGGGAATGAGGAAGGGCAGTCTCTACTTGGAGCCGTGAAGGAAATGGCGCACTTCCTCCCCACCTTTGCCCAGAGGTGAAGAGGTGGAAGTTTATGTCCGTACTCCTGTGATGGGGTGAAGTGTTCTGTTTACCCGAAGATGGATGGAACGGTGCTCCTCTGCTCTGTGCAGGCTGGAGACATGGGTCAGGGTCCCAAGCCTCCCCAACTCTGTTGCCTCTTTGTCACCCACCTATTGGGTTCAGTTATGAGGCAATCCCCCTAGAGCTGGGTTCTGCTTTTTAGCTGTGTCTGTAATTTCTGTTCTCAATTCCGTGGTATGTTTCGGTTCTTGATTCTCAGACCTGATGTAAGACCTTTTCTCTAGTTCTTAGGACTAAAAGTTTGGTAATGGAATGGGGTAGTTTGGCTTACAGAATCCTACATTGTGTTTTCTCATCATGAATGCCATGGGAACATTTTCTCAGTAAGGCATCTCACTATGTACAGTATCTGTTTCCCCCTTAACCAACTATCTAGTTGGTGAAATGAATATAATTCATTAAGTTAAATATAATTCATTAAATATGATTCAACTTAAATAATGAATATATATGAGAGTCATATGAATTAACGCAACATTAGTACCCAGAATCCTTTTATTATAAACAAATAATTCATCCAAAGTTTCTTTTCAATAGATAAATCCTATAACCAAAGTACCAAAATCTTGTGAAGGAAGATTTCACAGTACTACTTGTCAAAGTTTTATAACAAACCAACTTGAGATATTAATATAATGTTAAATTTAAGGGGAAAAAAAGCTGAAGCAGAACTAACCATCAGGTCATGTCAGCACCATCTGCAAAGTCTTCTTGAAGTTCATAAGCATGGTCTCCACGCCCAAAGACCCAGTCTGGAGAGTCCCACTGTGAGGTGCGAGTATGTGTGTGTCCTTGACCACAACTAAACTCCAGCTCTGTCGTCTGTTTAGTTCATGACGAAACTGAAGGTCAGACAAAGAAAGGACGTTGTCTGAACTCTCCCACAAGAGAAGTGGTTTCACCAAATACATCGCATCAAACTCTGTATCTGAAACCAGGGGAAGGTTTCTTTGGATGAAGATGCTTAAGACACATTACTGAAATCCATGCTGCCTCTCTCGCCCTTGTGATTCTGCAACTGAAACCTGTGAAGAGATTCTCAGTTCCTGCTGGAATCACCCCTTCAGTGTCCAGGTTGGTAGTTCTCAAAGGTCATGTTTATATCTTAGCAGAACAAGTTGCCTACAGAGAAGGTGTCTTCCCACCCTTTCTATGAGGAGGCTTAAGTCTATGACGTGGGTGGAAGCATGCAGTGGAGACCTCAGTGGTTAGTAGAAGGTCGAGAGAGCAGAAAACCCCAACCTTGTCGTAAATAACTAACAGGATCAGATCTGGAAGGCCCTTAATACACAGAGAATGTTGGCTTAGTTCCCTCAGTGCCTGCACAGAGAAGGTGGCCTTGTGACACAGCAAACCTCTTCATCATTGATGTCACTTTCCAGATAATTTAAACAGAAATTGTCCTCCAGCTTGAGTAGTGGCACATACCTAGTCATTGCTGCCCAGGGAACTAAACAGGAGGATCATTTGAGAAATTCAAAAGCATTCTGGGTAACATAACCAGACTATTTCAAAAGCAAGAACAGAACAATCTTGCTTCCAAGCAGTTACTTGTATATCCCCAATATCATCAACTTTCTCAAAATATCTGGGCAAACCTGCCATCTTAACCTCACTTAACACTTATTAGTTGTCCACTCTGGCCCCATCCCATTACGTCTGAGGAGTCTGACATGGTTATCTACTCATATAATTAATAGTCACAAAGTGCTGAAGTCATGTCAAGCACTGCTCCGGACTCAGGGTGAGCACTGACATTCTAGCCATTGTCCTGCAGACCTTGCTTTCTGGTGGGAGTACAAAGCCACAAACCCTGGTGGTTGCAATGTAGAAAAAGAAGAGGGTGTTGGGAAAGTGTTGTGATGGGGGTTTAGATTGTGTTGGGAGGTGGGGATCCAGAGAGGCCTCTTTGAACAAGTGGAATGTAATCTGATCTCTAAATGGGTAGTAGGAATTGGCCTTCCAAAGGCAAGGAAAGGTGTTCCAGGCAGAAAGGAACAGCAGGAGGAAAGGACTCAGGGCAGGAGGGGCTCTGGTAGGCAATCTCTAAATTCAAAGGAAGGTGGAACGTTATGGCTAGAATTGCTGAGCTTGTGGGTGAGCCGTGCTAAACAGCTCCAAAGAGACAGGAAGCAGTGAGGTCATGCAGGGCCTCCTAAGCCTGGCTGAGATCTTTGGTCTTGATTCCAAAACCAAAGAGAGGCCACTGAAGGGATTTCAACAGAGAAGAAATATGACCACATTTGTTTTTTAAGAATATTGCTCTGTATTGGCTGGCGCTCATTAGAACAGAAACCAGAGGAATGCCCAAATGCCACTGCAGTGCTCTAGGTGAGAGATGGCAGTGACTGAAGAAGTTGGTGACCTTGGAGAGAGGGGAAAAATAGTTAGGCTCAAAATACATTTCTCAGGGCTGGCGAGATGGCTTAGTGGGTAAAAGTGTTTGTTGCACAAGCCTGATTATCCAGATTCAATTCCTGGGATCCAAAGCAGAAGGAAAGACTATCTCATAAAAACTGTGTGTGCACATGTGCATATGTGTATATATGCATGAGTGTGTATGTGTGTGTGTTCATGCATACATTGTGTACATTTGTGCATGTGTGTGTGCATGTATAGGTGAACATGTGCACTTGTATGTGTTTGTGTGTGCATGTGTGCATGTGTGTGTGCATGCATATACAGGTGCACATGTGTATGTACTACACACACACACTAGCAATAATAAAGTCAAATTTTTAAAAAGATACGTTTTGCAAATTGATAGCATTTGATACATAGGCTGCCTGGGAGCTGTGGGGTAGAGTCTGTTTCCAGCTTAAGCAATTGCATGATGCAAGTACCTCGCTTTCACTTGGACAATGCCTGGCTTCTTATCACTTCTTGTCCCGTTCTCTGCCTGGAAGCTGAAGAGGACCAGGCCACCAGATAAGAGAAAACAGAACTTCTCAGTACCTTGCTTTAGCTCTTTTTCTTAAGAATAATTTACTGTTTTGTCTTTGCACTGGATGCACCGCAGTTTCACTATGACGCAACCCTAGCACATTTATTTTTCCTTATCTTAGTCATAATTCAGTGTGTCTGTTCAGTCTGAGCGCTCGTTCGTCCTTTGATTCTGGTAAATTCTCTGCCATGCTCTTTTAGTACGTTGTCTTTCCCCATTCTCTCCATCTTCTTCCTTGAACTCTTATTGGATCTTGTCATTTTTTTTAGTCACATCATATTGATTTAATTTTTGCAAATTCTGTTCTCTGTCTTTCTGTGTGTGTGTGTGTGTGTGTGTGTGTGTGTGTGTTTTGGTCTCATTCCCTCAGATCCATCCTCCAAACCACTAATTCTCTTATAGTTATTAAGCTTATCTTGTGTATTGAATTTTGCTGTTG
>CABHPQ010157068.1:0-38383 GCA_902168405.1 Peromyscus aztecus | reverse complement strand
TTTTTTTCATGCTAATCATTTTAACCCACACAGCCAACTTTGCCCAGTTTGATAAGGCAGAGTTTCTTGTACTCTTTGATATTATTTTCCCCATGACGGTGAAAAGCATGAAGGCTGATTAATAGAAGACGTTTCTCCAAAAGAAAACAGAGCGTGTTTTGCTTGATATTTTACATGAAATGGCATAAAGATGTGAAAGGGTTTAAGAGCAACAACTGCTGAGGTACCCTGGGATCTTTTTGAGCCAGTGTACACACGCTATTTTGGAGCTCAAGCCGGTAGGAACCATAGCTGCTACAAGGGCTAGCATGTGGGACACAGTGGCTTTCCTGTGTGCTTCAAAACATAAGCTCTATTAATCATGCTTTACAAAACTCCGAACTGGCACGACTAATAATCCAATCTAAGTGCAACACTTGCACTTGGTTCTATATATGCACACAAGGGGAATATTTGCAATATTGAAACATTAAAAATCCACTTTCTTTTTTAATTAACATATTTAAAAAGAGGGGTAGAGTATAATAATTTGATACAAGTAAACAATGTGTAGTGTTCGCCTTAAAGGAATTAGCATTTCCTTTTCATTCCTTTGTGTTCAGAACTTGTGAGCACCTTTGAAGCTTCATATAATATGCACTAGGTTTTTGTGCACTGGTCATCACTCAGTGCTGTTCTGTAATAGAAAACGCTCTCTCTATCCAATCACATTTACTCCACATTATTGAGCTTCTCTCTGTTCCATCTCATCCCCCATAGACCTATCATCCAGAAAATACTATTCCACCCTGTTCTTTAAAATCAACTGTTTTAGATTCTGCATATGAGGTATCAAGCAGTACTTGCCTTTGTGTGTCTGGCTTACAACATTTAAGCAATGCTTTCCATTTCCTTCCATTTTTCTTTATGGATGAATAATTCACTCTCTCTGTATCTCTCTTTGTCTGTCTCTGTCTCTCTGTGTGTCTGTCTGCCTCTCTCTCTTGCATACACACACACATACACACATCTCTGTATGTGTGTGTGTGCACGTGTGCTCATACATATTACATTCCTTTATCCATCATCTGTCAATTGCCACTTAGGTTGATCCTGTGTCTGGATGTCTTAACTGCCATGAATAGTGCTATAATATGTATGAGATTATAGTTATCTCTTTGTTATGCTGATTTCATTTCCTTGCCAAATATACACAGACTTCAGATAGCTCATTCAAATAAATCTATTATTTAAGGAATTCCCATACTGTTCTCCACAAAGGTTGCAATAATTTATACTATTTCTAGCAGTTAATAAACTGTGCTTTTCTTTGCTCTCCTAACAAAGTCAATTTTTGCTTTTTTTAAAAAATAATTCCCATTCTGAATACCCTAATTGTCATCACAGAGCCTTTCTCCAGTAACTGATAGAAGCAGATGCAGAGATCCACAGCCAAGCACCAGGCTGAGCTCTAGGAGTCTAGTCGAAAAGAGGTAAGAGGGATTCTATGAGCAAGGGGCATCAAGACCATGATGGGGAAACCTACAGAGACAACCACACCAAACTAGTGGGAACCCATGAAATTTAGACCAACACCTGGAGAGCTTCCATGGGACTGGAGTTGGCCCTCTGCATAAGCAAGACAGTTGTGTAGCTTGATCTGCTTAAGGGACCCCTGGCAGTAGGATCAGGATACATCCCTGGTGCATGAGCTGGCTTTCTGGAGCCCACTACCTCTGGTGAGACACCTTGCACAGCCTTGAGGAAGGGGGAGGGGCTTGGACCTGCCTCTACTGAAGGTACCAACCTCTGCTGGCTCCCCATGGGAGGCCTTACCTTCTTGTAGGAGAAAATGGGGGGTGGGTTGTGGGGTGAGGCTAGAGGGGCAGGAGGAGGTGAGAGGGGGATCTATGATTGGTACGTAGAATGAATAAAAAATTTCTTAATAAAATATAATTCCCATTCTGAGTAGCATAAGATAGAATTTCATTCTAGCTTAGATTTGCATTGTCTTGAATGCTAGAGATGTTAACTAATCTTCTGTGTAACTTACTTGCTACTTCTATTCTTTTAAGAAATTCCTATTCAGACTATTTGGATATGTTAACACAATTATTTCAAAGGTTTGTACTGTGTTCCTAAGACCTTTAGATTTTCTATTATTCTTCTGTCATAAGATTAATTGAAAAATATTTTCTTCCAATGACAAGTGGTGTCTTCACTCCAATGTTTCCTCCCCTGTGCAAAAAATTTTGGTTTGATATAATTCCATTTTTCTGTTTTTTGCATTCTGTGTCTCAGGGGTCTTATATGAGATTTTGTTGCTATCATTTGGTTGTTTGATTTTTTTGTGTTTTTCTTTTTGTTGGCTTTGCCAAGAACTTAGTAATTCTACTATGTTTATCTATTTTACAATACTAGGTAAATGAACCTGAAGCTTCATGCATGCTGGAAAACACTCTACCACTGAGCTGCATCTCCAGCCCTCTCTTTATTTATTTAATTTAATTAATTTTTTTTTGAGACAGGATGTCAATAAATTCCCCTACAATAGCCTTGAACTGCATTTTTTTTCTGGAACGTTCTAAGTAGCCGGGAGTCTAGTCCTATAATACAGGCTCAGCACCTCCCCATCTGCCCCTTTACAGTTTCATAGTCTTGGGTTGGGTCTTTGATCATTTTGAGCTGACATTTTATAGGATGAGAGGCAGAAAGTCAAGTTGTATTAGTTTTCACATGAATATCCAATTTCCTCATACTATGTATTGAGAAGGCTGTCTTCCATCAATGACTGCTTTTGGTCCCTTCATTGAGAAACAACTGACTACAGAAACATGGGTTGATTTCTGGTATCTATTTTGTTTCACCAGATGATATGTCAGTTCTTACATATGAATCACATTGTCTTACTTACTATATTCCTGTAATATATCTTGAAAATTGCTATTAGTATTGCAGCAACAGGGCTTTGACTCCAAGTAGCTTTGAGGTATTTGGGATCTTCTTTCTTATGAACTTTAGGAGATTTTTTTTTTATTACTGTAAATAATTCATTGGTAGTTTGATGTAAACAGTACTGAATCTAGAAACTAATTTGGTTATTAAGGCCATTTATCAATACCTTCCAGTCATGTGCACAGGAAGCCTTTCTATTTACTCACATCTTTGAGGGTCCCCCCCCCGCAGGAAATTTGTAATTTTTGTTTCACAGATCATGTACTTTCTTAGTTCAACTTTCTTGTATGTTTTATTTGTGTAGTTTTTATGACTACCATTATCTTTGCAGTTTATTTCACGACAAGTTCTTGGTTGATACCTAAAATTTTACTAATTTTATGGCTAGGAACTTTATTCAATTTGTTTATCACCTTCGATGGCTTGGTGAATCCTTCTAGTCTCTACAGAATATTGCCCTTTGCTAACAAGTATTATTTCCCTTATCCCCTTATTATCCATCTGCATCCCCTTTATCTCTTCACAATTACTACTACCTCTAGTTAAAATGTCTACTACTATTTTCAGTAAGAGTAGGTTAAATGGATATTCTCATTTTATTCTAGATCACACCAGATACACATTCAGTTTCTCTTCACTTGGCATAATGTGAGGCTGGGAGTTTCTCACATATGGCTATTATTATATTTAGATATATTTCTTGCATAAGTACCTTTTCTTATGCTGAGTATCACCAAATGGTTTTTGGTATCTATTTAGACAATCATATGATTTTTGTCCTTCATTCCACTGATGTGATCTATTGATTATGAATTTGCATATGTTGATTATAGATAGAATTAAAGTAGATGGTAAATTAGCCCAAAAAATCAGGGAAAATTTAAATATGTTTATATATATCTTATATTTTATGTAATATAGAAGTAACTTTAAGTAAAGCACAAGCTAAAGGTAAATATTGTGATGAGTAGAAAAATCAACAAGAATTAGAAAAATAAAATGATTAAAATCTGATTGCTATGAGGTAAAATAAGAGGAAAAATATATGTGCAAAATACAAATGAACAGAGACATGTTAAACTCATCCACCCACACACTAAATATAATAAATGCAAATCTAAGAACTACTCCAATAAAAAGGAAGACAATTTTAGATAAGACAATGAGAGAACATCCAATTCTTTTCTTTGTTTTGATAAAGAATGAAGTTAAAAAGTGTATACATTAAGTATAAATACAAAAAGGTTAGAAAGTAAAGGACAAAAAAAAATATAATGGAAGCAGTACCAGTCAGAAAATAGGTGTGGCTACACTAATATAAAAGTAAACTGGAAGACATAAAGTATCCTAGAGCTAAATATGGACATCTATCAATAAATAAGTCTATTCACCAGCACAATAGGAAAGTCCCATCTGTGGATACACTTAATGACAGAATTTCAAAATGCCAAAGAATTTTGAATGTTTGTGTGTGTGTGTATATATATGTATGTTTGTAATACACACACACACACACACACACACACACACACACACACACACATATCCTCTAGCTACTACAGAAATGGAACTTCGGAATTAGTAACAAGAAAATGCCCAGTTTTGGGGTTTAATACACTGTTCAAAAGTCTATAGATCAAGGAAGAAATCAGAAAGGATGCTGGAGAATGTTCTCAATGTAATGATAATGAAGAGATCATACATATTTTTGTGGGTACAACTTAAATAGTACTTAAGAGATATTCATACCTTCAAATATTTTTGTTAGAAAAATGAATCAAGTTTTAACTTGTTTCTATCAGGAAGAGCAAGAAAACAAAGAGAAGTAATCAAAAATTTTAAAAAATTACAATTGTTTCTTTGTTGTATTTGTTAATTAATACCATTGATAAATGGCTACTGGAATTGAGGGAGTGGAGACCAGAGAAAGGAGAGAGGAAGAGAGAGAATAAGAAAAAGAGAAAGAGAATACAAATCTTGCTCATAATAAATCAAAGAAGCCTGTTGTGCTGGTGGGCTTTCACGTCAACTCGACACAAGCTAGGATTATATGGGAGGAGGCAATCTCACTTGATAAAAAGCCTGCATGACACTGGCCTGTAGGCAAGTCTAGGGGGCTTTTTCTTGATGGATAATTGATATGGGAGAACCCAACTTGCTGTGGGTGGTGCCACTCCAGAGCATGAGGTCCTCAGTTGTACAAGGAAAAAGGCTGAGCCAGCCAGCAAACAGCACTCCTCTGTGGCCTCTGCATCAGTTACCACCTTGAGGTTCCTGTCTTTAGTTACTGCCCAAACTTCCCTCCATGATGGACTAAAAACTGTAAGGCAAAATAAACCATTTCCTCCTTAAGTTTCTTCTGGCCATGTTGTTTTACCACAGCAATAGAAAACCTGTCTAAGACATCTACTACCCAAGATCACTATAGATGCTACAATGAATAGTATTAGTACTCTGCCAATAACTTTGACAAATTTGATTATATGGTTAAATTCTTTGAAAACTGAAGTACCCAAAAGAACAGAAATCAGAAAATCTAATTCGCTTTATACAAAAAATGAATTCAATGTTTACTCAACTTTTCAACAAAGGAAACCCCAGTTCCAGACCATTTTATGGATGGATTCCATGACAGTTCTAGAAAGACTCTTAATCTTATACAAACCTCCAGAAAAAGATAAAAAAAAATTAGGAGAGTCCCCTCTTTAAGAGATGTGTCACCCTAAAACCAAACCCCATATGCCAAAACAAAACATAAATCAAAATAACAAAGGGGATCTCATTCCAAACAATAAACCTTTTATCATTAAACAAAATTACTTAACACGCTATGAGAAAAACATGCTAAAACATTTAAAAGTCAGTTTTTAATGACTCAACAGGATCTACTGCATGGATTCAAGATTACATTTAAAAAAGCATTCAATGCAACTAACTGTAATGACAGAGTGAAGACAAAGAACAGCCAAGCATCTACATAGAGGTATGAATATGTGTGACAGGAGCAAACCTCTATTTACAACAAGTAACTGAGACTTAATAAAATAGGAAGGGAAGGGCATATACTGTCTGTCATTCTGATAAAGGACATTCACTAACAGTCATAGATAAATCACAGTCAGTTGTGAAACAATGGAAATCTGACATGAAAGGAATGTTACTGTCAGTTGAATATGAGAAATGAGACTTTGGGGCTAAAAAAAAAAGTCTAGAAACACAAAATAAATCATATTTGTTTTGCACATGATTGAAAGAGATTCAGTAACTTATAACGTGGCTATAATTTACAAGCAATCAGGCTTCTGTCTACATTCTCTGAAGCTAATATCCCTGCTTTCAGCTCCTATGCATAGCAAATTACTTGAAGCAGTTTTGACCTGTCCATCACTGCAGACATATGCCTAAGGACAGTTATAGGGAGAAAAATTGGAGGGTGAGGATGATGGCAGGATTCTGGAGGCACAGGAAAGAGCTGGAAGAAGCTTGAAGGGGGAGCTGACTTGGAGGAAACAGCACTTAGGGAGTTAATTAGACATGGCAGGCTCCTCCAGGCCTGGAGTGGTCCACAAGATACCAAGACCCAGCTCCTTTGGGAAAAGGAAATTGGGTCAGAAGCAAAGAGAAACACAGCTCTGTAATAAGGTAGAGTGCCCAGCTGCCGGAGGCAGGGTACCAGCAAAAAGAAGTTTTCAACTATATCACCACACATGAAGCTAATGAGCTAAGGACCAGCTGCTGTGGAAACCTAAGATTTGAAGTACCAGTCAATGGAATAATTAGGGAATTATCAAAATAGCCAAACTCGTTAACTAAGTAGAGTCAGGTATGAAGCATGAACGATTTGAGTATATTAATATTCAACTAGCATTACATTAAAAACAAGTGAGCAGTGTAGTGGAGAAGCCGGTACATCATTTCTATACATACATCAAATAATATTATTTACTCACTCAGCAAATGCATTTGCACCTACTCTGCCTTGGGCATAAGAGTAGTCATCAGAGGGATGAGAAATCGTTCCTCTGAGAACTCAGAGCTTTGTCACATGCCATAAAGAGGAATAAAAAATAAGAACGTCAAATGGGGTAGGATTCTAGAAAACCAGGGTTAGCAGCTCCAGAGACTAATTCAACAATGGCAGCAAAAATATATGTTAAATGTTTTAAAGTTTTAACAACAATCTAAAGGACAGAGTCTGTGACTTGCCAAATCTCTCTTCTAAAATGGAGCCACTACTTCTGGGAGGAAGGAATAAAGACTTTTACATAATAAAGTAACCTACCTGGGAGTATTTTATGACAAACACTATCTGAAAAAAATTCACAATCAGGATGACCATCAAGTCTTCATTTCTTCTCCACACGCTGATCTCTTTCACGGAAAATATTCTGTCCTCCCCCCATGAGTAGACATGAAAACGTGGGGAAGGGCTCCTCAGCCTCCCTATTCTGTGAATCACAACTATCTCTTCTCATCGAAGACCTCATTACAACCCCAGCCTAGGGCTGTAAGGCTGTCTGAAGAGGTCACTGTAGTGGGTAGCCATTCCAGCTTTGGTCTGGAAGTTCCAACCCCCAATAAGGCTTCCGTAACTATCACGCCTACAAGGCGGGGCCAAGGGAGGGCCTGAAGACCTGAGATCGCGACGTGCAGCGCTCTCTTGTTTCCTGGACCTGGACGCGAGAGGTAGACCGAGGAGGGTTCTCCAGAGAACACCACCGGACTGCGCTGCGTCTTTTCCAGAACCCGCCACCTACTTACCCCTTTATTTGTAAGTTACCCACTAAATAAATCTTCTTTTAACTACGTGGAGTGGCCTTAGTAATTACACCAATAGGTCACCCCAGGAGGGACCACCCCGTGTGTGTATGTGAAGGAGAAGCATGCATACAGAAACGGAGGAGGGCGCAGGCCTTTGAGAGTGGCAATTGATGTACAGGGAAATGTTAGAGAGTATCAGGATAGGTACCTCTGCTCCAGTTGCTTTCTTCCTAAATTTTCCTCATGGGATAGTCTGGTTCTATCTTTCTGATTAGAAAGTTTCCATAAGCTGAAAATAACACACGGTGTGAGGAGCTGCGTACAACCGCGCCTTAAAGAGGGCGCTGGTTTCCGCCTTCCGCCTTCCTGATGCGAGCGCTCCCTGTGGTAAACAACTCCATATAAGGCTGTAGCGGAATTTGTGGCTTGCTTGCGCATGCTTGAGCCTATTGGGCAATGCCCACGTGGCGACCTGGGGTTGGCTGTCCAGAGCCTATTTAAGGCCAGGAGAGGCTTGGGGGGGGGGGGTGTCGGGTCAGAAGATTGTTCAAGGGTCCTGAATAAACTGCAGGAAGAAGAGCGCGGTGTCGCGTCTTCCTAGCTGGTCAAGGTGGTCGCGACAATAGGTATTATCACATATGCCTTGTAAGGAATATTAGGCCAATGGTGGGTAACCTGAAGCTTTTGCTTCTGAGTTTCTGTTGAGGCTACAGTGAGGCTGATGAACAGGACTGACATCTCACTTAAGGGCTCATCTTGGGAGAAATACACTTCCCAAAACTGTAGAGAGGTTGGCAAAATTCAATTTCTTACCCACTTTTTTAAGTACGTGTTTTTCCCGGTTGTTAGCCAGAGGCAGCCCACAATTCTTCACTACTCATGTCTCTCCAGCCGGCAGCTGTTTCATCAAAACCAGCAAGGGAGAGTCTCTGCTGGCAAGACAGGAGTTGCAGTGTCATTTAACATAATCACAGAATGATCATCTCCCGACTTTTGCTGTATTCTATTGATCCAAGGCTTATCATGAAATCAGGCCATATTCAAGAAGATAGACTCTTCCACGGTCATCATGGATTCAAAGAAGCAAAGTCATGGGAACATTATGAGGGTACCTGCATGACAGAGTGGTGGAACTAGTTAAGATTTTGGAAGTACCCTTTCTAGGGTACTTATATTCCCTTCTTCTTCGATTGACTGGGCATCAACCCTAAGGATAGGGATGCCAGTAACCAAGAACAGGACAACTGTAGCTTCAATATGAGGAAGGAGCCCTTTATAATATTTGCTGGAGTAAAAACATGGGACATGAATACTTCCAGCTACAAAATTCTGATGGGGAAAATTTTTACAGGATCCTATCTATCCCTGGATGAAGAGGTATGGGCAATCAATGGTTGCAGAGAGAGGGAAAATCAGGTTTATCCATGACCAAGCTCCATGATAGATTATCCAGTCTCAGGTGATCAGCCCCTAAAACACATGTACATATGAGCAATGCTAAACAGACTCAGTAGGTTTGTATGTATGTATATGTATATATGTGCGTATATGTGCGCTCTCTCTCTCTCTCTCTCTCTCTCTCTGTATGTGTGTGTATGTGTGTGTGTGAGTGTGTGTGTGTAACAATAGTGATTAAATAAGAGGTCATAAAATTGATAAAGAGTGAAGGGAAACATGAGAGGAGCTGGTGGGGGGAGGAGGGGTGGAAATCCTGTAAATGCAATACTTAAGCATGAAATTCTGAAAAGATAATGGTTCAGATTAATCTTGTTCATCCAGGGCAGTGCGTAAGACATGTGACTGCTCCAAATGAAGAGGGCAGTTGTTGCATAAGCATGCCCGGAAACAGACAGCAGGGCCGTGACAACATCTGTTATGGATTGAATATGAAAGGTCCCCCACAGGCTTATGTATATGAACACTTGATGCCTAGAGGTGGTGCTGTTTTGGGGAGGTCATGGAACCTTTAAGAAGTAGACTTCGCTGGTGAAAGGAGGTCATAAATGATGGGTTTGTGAATAGTAAACTGACCCTGGTTCCTGCTCCAGTCCCCCCGTATGCTCCCATTGTGCAGTCACTACGTGACCAGCCTCAAGTTTCCACACCCAGGCAAGGGTCCTAGCCACCATGCCTCTTCTCCACAAGCTCAAAGAAATCTTTTCTCTCCAAAGTTGCTTTTTGCTAGCTAGGTATTGGGTCACAGCCACTAGAAATGCAACCAATAGACCACTGGATCGCTAAGTTCTATTGCAAACTTCAGAATTATACAAGAAACTTGGAGCTATAGACAAATGGGGATCATGGGTAGTTTGTTGCTTGAACAATAGCAGAACCCCTGGAGACTGCAAGGTACAGAGTTCAGGGATAGGAAGAAAACATGAAGCTCCTCTCCCTCACTCTCTTTGAGCATTGATGTAAACTTGGATTAAATACAAACAGAGGAATGTTCTCTTCTATACACGCCCATATGCATACATTAAAAGGATATGCACAATTTTTTACTGAGTTTTTCAGTCTAGAAACTAATGGAGAATGAGCTTTTGAGAATATACAGAAATTTCAAAGTGAACAAATAATCAAATCAAATTTTAATAAAAGCCACCAGCACAAGAAGTCTATGAACTTGGCACCTTTCCCAAGGCCTATTAGGTTTGGCAGATGATAACAGGTGTTGCCTCATATCAGAATAACAGGGAAACAAATTTCTCACCCCCAAGATTATTTTAAGGTCATATGTAAAGATAACTGAAGAAGCAGCAAGTGTCCCTAGCCAATAAATAGAAGCTAATATAGTAAATAGTTGCTAAAAAGGAAATGTCTTTCAACTTAGAAATGATACTGAATGACATGTATGGAGGCTCACAAAATGACCCCTCAGCTGATGCCAGATTATGTTGCTGGTGAGAGTTATCTCTAGATTTCAATAGTTAATAGATAAAATGGACTGCAATTTCTTGCAATTGCCTGTCACTGAGCTATTAGGTTGGGGCACTGGTGTGGGGATACTTGCTTATGGGCTATAGAGAGCTAGATGTCAAGTCTCAGGATTCTACAGGGTTTGTTCTCTGTACTTTCTTCTCTGTACTCTGGGTACCTGAGTTTCCTTTCTGTCATGGGGAAGGCCTCCATACATGCTGCTTCTCTATCAAGAATGTCAATCAAGAATGCTTATATTTTCTAAACCATATTATCTGATTAATTTCTATTCTTCATATTTTAATTGGAATAGAACTCACTCATGAGAGACTTTGTTAGGTCCCTGATTTTTCTATCTATTTCATTCTAAATCCATGTGATTACACTTTGTATTCCTATCACTCGCACAGTTTCTGTGATTCTTATCTTTCCTAATGTTTTAGTAAAAGAAAACCTACATTCTTGTTTTAAAACACCACCTTTTCACATTGTTCTCATGTACAATAGAAAATAAGCAATTTAGACAAAAAAGGCTAAGTGGACCAATGAAATAATTAAAATACATTTATTTTTAAATTTATACATGCTGCTTTAGTCTAGTCATCAGCAGTGACTTAGCTCAACTATTAATTCAGATGTGCTGTATAGTAAATAGGAGCCCCTGTAGGTAGTACATAGGTGCATATTCAAGGTATATGGTATACATGCTCAATAGAGAACTCAGACAACTTAATCTGAACCTTGCTATTACAAGCCCTGATGTAAGGACTGGAAATATTTGCATAGAATATACTGACACACTAACGTTTAGGAAGGAATAGAGTTACTTAAAGCTGAAGGACTCCTAAACAGTAGAGCAGTACATTTGACATGAATTGTTTGAGCCTTGGTCTATTTCTCTTTCAAAACAGTAATGGTTGGGCTGATAAGAAGGCTTAGGCTCAAAGTTAAGAAAACTGAGAGAATGATAATAAATTACTAAACAAGTAAAATTCCTCTTCAGTTGTGATAGTCTTTTTGTATACTGTGTGAAGATGTGTCTGCTTAACTTCACCTGCCTAAGGCACCTTCTTATTGCAGAACATTATTTTAACTCTGTGAAGATGTGTTACATTTGTTTACATTTAAGCCTGATTGGCTTAATAAAGAGCTGAATGGCCAACAGCTAGACAGAAGAGGATAAGTGGGACTTCTGGGGAGAGATAGAAACTCTGAAAAATAATCAGAGGCAGGGGATTCGCCAGTCAGACGTGAAGGAAGTCAGATGTATGGTACTGAGGAGAGGCAATGAGCCATGTAGCAGAACATAGATTAATATGAACAGGTTAATTTAAGTTTTAAGAGCTAGTTGGGAACAAGCCTAAGCTAAGGCCAAGCTTTCATAATTAATAAAAAGTCTCTGTGTCATTATTCTGGAGCTGGCAGTTCAAAGAAAGACCAGCTACAAGTCCTCTTTGAAAAGAATAGGAGAATGCACATAAAATAATTAAATAGTTTTTAAAAAGAACCTGCTATGAGAAAAAATATCCTAGAACTATATATGCAAACAAATTAAAGATAGTACTTCACACAAACTTTAATGAAAATTATAAGACAGAATATTGCTTTGAAGAACAATCTCTTCCGGTCTCTCAGTGGTCCCTTCAACAGCCATTGGACTGTAGTCAATGTAGTCCATTCAACTGCCTGTAGTCATGTCCAGCCTTCCCTACATGTCATGCCAGATCCTTCAGTCACCATCCCCATCGTAACATCTAACTACTACAGACACAGGTTCAGATAGCACAATCAGAAATCAGGAATTCTGTATTAACTTCTTTCCTAATTGCTATGACAAAATAATTCATGGAAGCCACTTAAAGGAAGACACGTGCATTTTGGCCCATGGTTCAAGGGATTGCAATCCATCATTGTAGGGAAGGCATTGTGGCTGGGCTCCTCCTCTGGTGGCAGGACCCTGTCACATGTCTTGGAAAACAGAGAGTTCCTATAGGAAGCAGAGCTACCTACAACTTTCCGGCTCTTTCCCTAGTGTACTACTTCCTCCACAGGGGTTCCCACTCCTGAAGAGTCTACAGTCTGCCAAAACAGTGCCACCAGCCGGGGACCAAGTGAGCAAACCCATGACACTGTGGGGGACATATGACATCCAAACCCCAACAGATGCCATTTCAAACAAAGTGTCATTCGCCAACTGGTTTCTGAAGTCACAATTCAAGACCATTGATCAGCAGGCTCTAAAAAGAAAGGGCCAAATCCCTTCTCATCTGCCTTGTAACCTTCTACCCAATCCTTGGATTTCTAGACATTTGATTTTCCCTGAAATTTCTGACTTAAATTTGTATTTTTCATTAATAAAGTGGTGTTGCAATGCTTAAACTCTCTAAAAGACGTGATAGGAAGGATGTTTCTTCACAGGAACATCAGAATCACATGTGCTTCAATTTAGTTCTTACATGACGGGGGAGCCAACTTCCTATGTTATTTTAATGAGGCTGACATTAGTGATTCACATTTTCTTTGACTAAAGCTTGGTTGACTGTCACTCCAAGAATGTGCCACTTGGTATTTAACTGCTGAGAAAAAAAGGCTAATAGATTTATCCTACTTAGCTTCTAAAAATTTTATTTTTTCTTACCTATCATTAAGGCAATTATGGTATAATATCTTTCTGACATTGCTCTATCCAGAACATTTCTTTCTTTTAATATTCCTGAATATAAATATAATTTACTTAGATTACTTTATAACTGAAAACTTCCTATAAAGAAAACAATGGATACAATGTAAATATATATGGATCAAATCCAGAACACATATATTGTGAATCTTGAAGTGTGAGCTAAAAAATTCAGTTTTAATTTCAGCAATTTGAATAACTGAGTCATGAATTAATAAAATAGTTAACATTGAAAATAAATCATTTTTAAATTGATTTTATATGAGGGAGAGAGAAAAGGGAAGCAATTTTGAGCTTATATTAGTCTAGGCATCACATTTTTATTTTATTATATACAATCATTCATATTTATAATAAAGATAATCCCCACTTTAATGGAACACAAAACGGATGTTCTAGAAAGTAAGACATCATATCCTGTATCCTATTATATGGTCCAGTTGAGACTGGAACTCCTGTGTAGTGACATATTGTGTGCCCTAATAAACTTGTCTGGGGATCAGAGGACAGAGCCAGCCACTAGATTACACACAGAGGTCAGGCAGTGGTGGCACACACCCTTAATCCTATCACTCAGGAGGCAGAGATCCATCTGGATCTCTGTGAGTTCAAGGCCACACTGGAAACAGAGCCAGGCAACTGTGGCACACACCTTTAATCCCAACACTGGGAAACACACAGGCCTTTAATCCCAGCAAGTGATGGCTGGGCAGAGAGAGGTATGTATATAAGGCGTGAGGAAACAGGAACTAAAGCAGTTCAGCTGAGACCCTTTCAGGTGAAAACTGAGGATTTCAGTCAGAGGATTTGTAGAGTTGGTGAGGTAATAGGTGGTAGCTGTGGCTTGCGCTGCTTCTCTGATCTTTCAGCTTTTACCCCAATATCTAGCTCCAGTTTTTTTTTTTTTTAAATTTAAAGACCATCTAAGATTTGAACAACATTCCTTTGTGTCTGAATAACCCATGCATCCCCAGGCTGCCATCTTTCCCTTTAGGAAACATGACACAAGAATGTATTTGGCAGTAAAATGATACAAGCTTTAAGAATTTACAACATATTTACCTTGGAATGGGGTTTCTAAGGACTGAAATATTTTAAAGGACTTACTGAATTCTAACTGCTGTGTTTATAATAATAAGCATCCCCCCTTCTAAATAATGGATTTTTCTGTGAAATTATACTTACTGCCAAGATGTGAGTGCCACGACCTTTAGGCATATCTTGTCTTGCTGGTCATTGTCGTTGTTCATAGGCATCACATCCGGATAGGACTATTGATTGCTTCCCTTCTTTGGTGGCTTGCATAGCATCTTCCTGTACTACGAACACTGGACTACAGGAAGGAAGCTTTCAGATTAAATCCAGCTCTAACATTCCATCCAAGTCCTACGCCCAAAGTGTGTGATGTCTTCTTTAGTAGGGACTTACTTTCAATGTCTGAGAGGCAACTAAAGGCAATATTGATAGAGCCATTTGGTTTGGGGAATCGCTTGAACTACCCTGACTTACAACAGCGTAATGGAGATTTCTCAGGCCTAATATTGGGTTTTTGCTAGATATTCTATGGCTCTTACAGGGGGCATTAACAGTCCAAGTACATAATTTCATATAAGAGAGAGAGATAGACAGACAGATACATTGTCAGACACTTATATGGATTATATATAATTTAGATAAATATAAAAAAATAATTCCTCAAGGCTTTAGCAAATATCCTTAATGTTGTGTTTTCCTCCCTCCACACCACCCAATGAAAGCCCACTCCTTGTTTTCACATTTCCCCTTTGTTTGACAGGGTGATAACAAACTGCTGTCTAGTTGGAGTTAAGGCCTGCTCAAGAGGAGGGAAATCATGCCTGGTACTAGAAATTTAGCTAATTGCCATGGTTAGTGAGGTCATGGATCTTTGAGGACAACCTACCACTGCCACTTTATCTGACCTGCATAATGCCTAACTGTATTCTAAACCTTGTCTTTACAACCACTGATAAGTGTAGCCCTCCTCCATATCAGGGAAGCTTCTCTTTGCAGAAAAATGGAGACGATTACAGAAAACCACAACTGACAGATCAGCTGATCGTAGGGAGCCCAGCCCCAGTGGAGACATCGACAACACAACTCTTGCACCTAAGGCCCAGGAGCATCAGAGAAATGAGAGTAGAAAGATTGCAATGGCCAGATGACCAGGAAATCTGATGCATGGTTGTATTTCCTAAAACGGCCGGGGAAGCTGCTCCCATGACACCTTGAAAATAGGGCTGCCAAAATAAGACCTGAGAGATGACAATATCAGAAGACATGCTAACACTGAAGGAGGAAATCTCATAGGCTCCCGCCCCTAGACACAGAACGACAGGCAACTAATGCCTTCTTGGGGGGTGCCGATTAGAATGAATTCTCTAAGTGATTATCCAGTACAAAGTGGTCAGCCATGACATCAAAAACACACAAGAAAGACAAAGCAGATTCAGCAGGATGTATTTATATGTTTACGCATATAATACATTGATGTATATTGTGGTTACATATATGCATATATTTTACCGTTACATATGTAAACTGTATATGTAACAATAATAATCAAAGACAAAGAGACCACCAATTTGAGAGAGAGTGAGAAGGGTCTTAAAAGGATTGAGGGAGAAAAGAGAAGGTAGAAAATGATGTAATCGTATTTTAACTAAAAATTTTAGTAACCTTTCTATGTACTAAGCTCATATAATCTGCACTAAATTTGTCTGCCTCCTTTGAAGCCATTTGCTTGTCAAAGTGACCCACACTTCTCTGAGGCGTCACGCTGAGACTTGTTATTTTTCCAGTGTTGTCCAGGAACCGTCTGTACTGAAATAGCTTGTGGAACTGAGAAGGATTCAGCCCACTGAGTTAGAGCGTTTGAGAAAAGGACCAGACAGCCTACATTTCATCCACACCCTACATTATAGTGATATAAACAGGCCATTGATTATTCCCGGTAAAGCTGACTGCTATACACTAATGCAAAGAAGCACGTACCTATGAGATGAAACATAGAGTTCAATGTTAGTGATTGTTCAGTTTTGGATCAGAATAAAAGAGAAATAAAAACACCATGCAATCATATTTATGTCTTCTATGATAATCCCTCTTAGAGACTGGAAGCTGCAGCCAATACTTAGAAATCCAATTGTAACCAATAGTCATGCAATACTGTGACTTCTAGAATATTAAAATATTTAGCTTTAGGCTGAAGGTGTGGCTCAGAGGGGAAAGTCCATGTCCTAACAGCGTGAGCTCCTGAGTTGAAAATCCTAAGAACCAAGGCAAAGCTTGACCTCATGGCAGGATGAGTCTGTTAGCCCCGAATTCCTAACGTTCTTACCTTAGGAAAATGGGAGATGCAAACAGGACAATCCTTAGAAGCTTGAGGGCCTGCTAGGCTAGCATATATAGCTGAGAGCAACATAGAGACACGGTCTCGAACAAGGCAGAAGGCACAGACAAAAATTTGAAGTTGTCCTTTGACATCCACAATCATGTTGTGCCATGCACGTGAATATACATACATGTCCGTACATGCGCACACACACACACACACACACACACACACACACACACACAATTCAATGTCTTTAAATTATAATAGCACTGAATATGAACATTTCTTAGCACACACACACCATTCAGCGTCTGTAAACTATAACAGCCCTGAATATGAACATTTCTTAGAGTAGTGAATTCCTATTTAATTATTTATTTAAATGTTTAATTATTATCTTAAATAAAAATAACTGAAAATGAACCTCCTCTTTAGCAAGTCATGCTACCTCTATAGGAAACCATTACTTGGGTGAGATTCCTTGTTATTTTTATTTCTTTACCTTCTTTTCCTTTTTTCCCCCCACTTTACCACATCTGAACACTATGATATTATTTCTACAATCAAGTCTCAGAGGGAAAAAAAAAAGTCTAAGTATTATGTGATGCATCAGTTGCTATGGTAACCACCACCTGCTCCTCTGTCAAAAGTTTTGAGTTCACAGGCATCTTAACACACCTTCCTCAAATACTCAACATAAAAGCCACTGCCGAGAGAAAGCTGAGCTCTCCTGTCTCTGTTTTTACATCTCAGATTGAATAGCTCATGGTAGCAAAAGATGAGGGCATTTTTAGTAGAACCTAGAAGGTTCTAAAATGGAAATTTGGATGAGCTCATCTCGATTCATTCAGTGATTTCACCACACCTTCTACTGAACAAGGAATATCATCAACCTTCTGAACGTTTTGTTTATCTTCTCCTTGCAGCAGATGTTCATGACACAAGGAAAGTGTATTTTGCTTTGCAAAACATGTAGTAGCTGCTGCAGGGAACTTTTATCTTCCTAGTCTCGTTAATGTTTACCCGTATCTTTTGAGTACATTGAGATCTGTATTCTGGCTACTGGTGAAGTGCTAATGATGCTCTTCTTCTCATTTACCCCCATCACCTACTGGTCTTTAGTTCTAAATCCTGGACTGTTCCTGTTGTTCACTTCCTGTTACCTTGGCTTCAACTAAGATTCCTTACAAAATATATAAATTGGATGCTTCATAATTCAGGTTTTTAAGTGTTAGTTGGCTTAATACTTCTGGAGCTCCTTTCATTGACTATGTAGTGAACTACCTAAAAGTACTTCACTGTAAAGGATTCCTAATTCACTACAATTTCCTTTCCTTCTTCATTGCTCATCAGTCTCTAATGCTCCATGGTTCAGCTTCTTTGAACTCTGTTGTAATTTCTCTGAAATGACTAAAGATATTTCCACTACCAAATGCAATTGAAATAACTTACCTCTCATCCAAACTGTGCTTGATTTGATCACTAGACTCTGTAGTGCTCTACTCGCCTTGGAATATTCCCCTTAGCGCTAATGTTGTCTCCTTCACATACTGATTGCTTAATCATAACAGGCTGGACAAATACTACTTTTGCATCTACTTTTATCCTGCGAGTCCTTGAAGAGGAAACAGTCAATGAAAATGACAAGAGTCTCATCCTCATGATGGTTACAGCCTTATAGAGAACAAAAAACCAACAATAAAACAGTTATCAAGAAATTAAGGGGGCTGGAGAGATGGCTCCAAGGTTAAGCACACCAGCTGCTCTTCCAAAGGATCTGGTTCAATTCTCAGCACCTATGTGGAAGCTCACAACTGTCTGTAATTCCAGTTCCATGAGACCCAACACCCTCACACAGACTTACATGCAGATAAAACACTAAATGAACTTATAATAAAATAAATTAAAAAAAGAAATTAAGAAAAAATAGTACAGGCACAATAAATGCAAACAAGAATTGCCTATCATCTACTCCATGGGCACAAGGAGAGTCTTTCTCAAGCCTCTACATCTGCAACCACACGCTGTTCTCCCTGCTTTTTAATCTCATCAAGAGATATATTAGTAAAGAATTTTGTGGTAACGATAACAAATTTAAACTCATGGACTTTATTCCTGTTTTCCTTTTGGAGTCACTTTTTCCTCTTAGCCCATGTCGACTTGGATCTTACTATCCACTCTCCTCAGTCTCTCCAGTGCTGGAAGTAGAGGCATGCAACCCCCCACACAGGCTATACTTATTGTTTGTTTATATTTTTACAGTAATGTCTATTGCTGAGGATGTTTGTATGGAAGAAGTGGACTGGAGAGGCAAATTCAAAAAGAAGGTTTAACAGTTTAAAATCCTCCCCTACATTAAAGTTGAGCTTGAACATATAGAAATTAAATGGATGTCAGCTGGCTTCAATTACCTATGATACACTCCTTTGGATAGAAATAAAAATACGGTGAAAACACATCTTTACATAATTAACATTGATAACGTGCTGAAATGTTTATCTGTATGAATACATGATGAAAAATGTAATCTTAGTCTAAAAGACTATTTACACGGATATTTCAAAAGAACGCTCCAACAAAAAGTTTGGAATCCATATGAAACATGCATTTAAATATTGTTTGTAATCAAAAGGGTGATAGACAAATACATCAGAGGATGCCTTCATCCTCAGGAAACTTACAGTCAACAAAATCTTGGCACACATCCTTCAGTAGACATAACTTACAGAACCTGAGTTCATATCAACCTTTCATAAACTCTGCAATCTAGACTTTCCCTTTAATAAGCTAGAATGCTTCCATATGTTTTCTGCTGGTTTGCAGAATAAATGTGGTCTGTTATTGAGCAACCCAAAGACCATTAAAACCCTGGCAAATATAAGCCTGCTTAATTAAGATTTGTCTTATCTCTAGGCATTTCCTGGATCCATTTGAAAACTCTGGATTGTCTTGGTCATTAGGAATTTAATTTTTACATATTTTCTCAGAAGGTAGTTTGGGATGGACTTGGAGATGGAAGAGTAAAGCATATACTTAAGGACTCCATGATGAAGGTCAACTCAAGCATAGCTTTCTGCCAGATGTCTGTTCTCATGTTTGTGCCTCTCCCTCTCTGTCTGTCTTCCCTTACTCTCTGTATCCCCACCTCTCTTTCATATGGTCCAAATATCGAAGAAAAAAAAGAATAAAAACCAAGCATGGTATCTGCAACAATAAAATAATCAACATATTAACTTTTGTTGTTAATCTCTTTCCAATTAAGAAACTAAAAGAGAATATTACACATGAACTGGCCACCTTCCTGAAGCCTGTAGATGTAGAAAGAAGAGAAATTAGACCCACCTAAGATATATATTATAAATGGGAGTAGGAAAAGTAAGACTTACAATGAGACTGAAGCATGTATATGCTGATAGTTGAAAGATATTGGAGATTTCAGTAACTGAAGATCCATGTAGTAGACTAATGGAGGCTGCTGAAAAATGTAGTGATCGTCATGGAAGTGAGACCCCACTGACAGGCAGCATTGTATCATGGACATGGACACTACCTTAGTTTTGCTTTGTTTTTGTTATTGTTTTTTTTCCAAATTTCCCTCGCAAAATCACATTTGATTATTACTACAATGAATCTTTGAAAATTTATTTTAAAAGCTTTTTCATATAATATATTTCCCTTACATTCTTTCCCTTCCCCTAAATTCTCCCAGATCCTTCCCACCTCCTTACCCACCCAACTTCATGTGAAGAACTGTGATTGATAAATTCATCACATCTTGTGAAGAAAAATCATTATAAAGACATAAAATACCTGAAAAGGCAAGACAGAAAAGTAATGTGCATTAATGCCTTGAATTATGATGACAGGAAGACGGAAGCTTCATTCATCATGAGCAGTCTAGGTAAGACACTCTAACCTCAGCATCCTTGTTATAGCTGGGACTATTAACTAAGCAGAAGGATGCTTGGGAATATGTAGCAATTAGTGATGTCATGAGTTCCTCAAATGATTTGGGCACTTAGAACATCTTTACACAAAGATGTGTGGTAATTCACAGATTATACATATAAAACATATGTCACATTACAAAATCAATGGTTGGTAAGTCTGAACTCAATGTGAAATGTTCTTTTAACAATCACTATAACTCTGGATGGTCAGACTCAGGCTTCTACAATCAGGCTTTATCAGAAAGAGGAATCCTATATGTCGGTGCTTCTTCTGCCAATCCCTCTCCAATTATCACCCAATCTAAAAGCTTCAACATTCCTCTGTAGTCTCAACACCAAAAAATCCTTCTATATATTGGCTAGGACCAGCTCTGTGTCTACAGGAAACATTTTCTACAGTTTCACAATGGTCTACATCATTCAAAATGACTAGAGGATGAAAGAAAACATATTTGCTGTATTTAAATTCTTCTGTTTATAAACCATTGTGCATAATTGAAACTAATGGGCTATTAGGGTGGAGACCTTACAGAGTAGTTAAGAAATGCTCAGAACAATAATCTCAAATGAAGTTTGAAAAGGACTGACAATGAACTGATTTAAAAAAAATCATTCTTAACTCCTCTCAGGCTTAGTGTAGATCCAAACCATCAAGGACATTTCAAAACGGGCTTTGGAAGAGACTTATAATACACTTAGTGATGGGTATGAAAACTAAAAGTAGATATGAAACAAAAGATACAAAATATAAAGAAATCACACAGTGCACACGTGTTAGCAGTCACTTAAATATGGCTGGATAATCTGTCATTGAAAACACTGAACAAACAAAGAGAAACAAGTTGAATTACTAACCATGAGACAATGCCAGCGGAAGCATCAATTAGCAGATGGAGCATATGAGAGAGAAAAAAAGAATGTTTCTATACATAAAAGAGCTGTTTTAAGACACTATTTACATAGAAACAGACATATCGATAAATGTAACAGAATATAGAGGGCAGAAACGTATTATAAATTTACAGTCAATTAGCTTCTAGCAAACAGGTTCAGAGCACACAATGGGGGAAATAGTAGTTTTTACTAATGGTGCTTGGAAAGATGGATATCCAAGTTCTGATAAATGAAATTAGGCACATTATGCACATACATCTCAAAATGAGTTTTATTTCCCTTACTGTGTATGTGGGCCACTCCTCTCCCACCCTCTCCTGTCCCCTCCTGTTCCCTTCCCTTTCCTCCCCTCCTCTCCTTCCTCTCCTCTCTCCTCCTTCCTCTCTCTTTCTGTCTTTCTCTCTCAAAATGAATAAGCAAACTAAAATGAACAAATAAATTAGATCCGAGTGTATAATTCTAAAACACGAAACCTCTAGAAGACAATATAAAGGAAAATCTTGGTGACACTGGACAAGGATTCTTTTCATACCACACCAGAAGCAAAGATACTCAAATGAGCAAGCATCAAGGGACCACCCACTGCATGGGAAAATACATGTGAATGGGAGAATTTATTTGAAAACAATTTACCTAATAGTTACAGTCTAAAAATGTATTAGTGATTCAATTCAATGGTAAGAAACAAATAACGTAACTAGAAAATTAGCAAAGTTAAACAGCTAATGTGTCTTTGAAAAACTTTTCGGTTTCACTAATCATAAATGACTGCAGATAAAGCCACAGTGAGCTTCCATCTTAAAGTTATTACAGTAGTTAAAGCCTAATGGAGTTTTTTTTTTTTTTTTTGGTGGGGAGGGGGACACCTGTACACTGCTGTGGGACTGTAAATCAACGGATCCATTGTCAAAAACAGTATGCAGATTCTTACATTAATAAGCTGCCTTACATTAAAGACCTGCCACATGGTCCCAAAGTTAGAGACATGCCTGACAAAATTGCAGTTATTGCCTTCAATAGGTATTTGTACTTATTATTCATGGAAACACCGTGCACAATAGTCAACACATGGAATCAAACTAAGAATCCACTGATACATGAATGGACACAAAAAAATTTGTGACACATTCACACAAAGAATTACATCCAGCCTTTAGAGAAAAAAAAAAGATGTCTTGTTATTGACAACAATACAGATGAACTTGGAGGGCCTTATGTTATTTGCATTATGTCTAGAGAGAAAGGCAAACATCAGATGAGATCACTTACATGCAGAACCAATTTTAAAATGTCAAACTCACAGAAATGGTAAAAATAAAAAAAAAAATCCTGAGGTTGGATTAGAGAAGCAGGAGAGATATCGGTCAAAGAATTCCAGTCAAGAGTAATCATTCAAAGACATATTATATAGTATGGTGACTGCATTCTATCATAATGTATTCTATATTTGAATAATGCTAAAAAGAACAGATTTTACGTCTTCTTACCACAAACATTTTATGATATAATATACATGATAAATGACTTAAATGACCCACTTGACCATGTATACAATGTATACATACATCAAAGCCTGATGTTTCATGCTATAACTGTATACAGACAATTAAGTATATTTTATAAAGATAGAAATTAGGGGCAGAAGAGATCACTCAGTCAGTAACATGTTTTCTGTGTGAGCAGGAAGACTCAAGTATGATATGATCAGAACCCATGTGAAAATGTTGGGTATATACACACACACACACACACACACACGCACACGCACACGCACATGCACACACACACACAGAGGAGCCATTACTTCTGAGGTATAGTGGTCAAACTTAGAAGATGGTCCTTGTGGCATGTGTGTAACTTACATGAGTTTATATAGATCTCAATATTCAAACTATATAGCTAAATCAATAAATCTTCCTTCTGGAAATCATACGGGAAAGAAAAGGGAGGAATCTACTTTGCAGAATATCTTTTCCCAGAAACCTACTGATGAAGAAAACATTGAACATTTAACACATTACCTTGTTCTGAGCTCCCATCAACTGCAAATATTCCTTATATGCAGATTTCAATGCAGGTGAGATTCTCTTTTGGACACAGTTTTGAAACTAGCCATTTCTGCAATACAGTAAGTCCCCATCTTACTGAAAAGAGCATCTACAATCTTTGCATATTCTTTGCCCATGAGCTAATATAACAAAAAAGCAATGCCAGGGACTGGCTTAGAATTGCCACTTGTGTAAGATCTGACACATTTGACAATAATAATATAAATAACTGCTATGTGTCTGCTTTTGATCAAATAGGCAACCAACACATGGTTACTAAAGTCTTGTTCAAAGCAAGCGTTTGATTTTGTTGCTTACAGAGAGATAATGTAAGTTAAAAAACCACTTCTCTAGACCAGAATCTTTCCAAAATATATTTGATATATCTATGTTATATGTATATATACCATGCTAAGGAAGTGATTAAACTATCCTATAGTACTAACAGTAAGAAAAAAAAAGTACTTGATGCATTCAGATGGATAAAATATGACTAGGAAAAGTCAAGAAAAATATTAGCGTCTACAGCAAGAAATCTAACAGAAGGCACAACCCAATCTTCCATAAAATATCTGATTTTATCTCATAATAATCTTAATAGGATATAAAAGGAAAAGCAGTTTAATATCTTGTCTCTACTCACAATAAATGTCAACAAGTTCCCTTTCTTGATGTTTACATTTGGCTCTTCTCAGGGTCAAATCTACTTCTGAACATTTTCCCCAGTACTTCATACACATGGATTCATGTCTCCTCTCTTACCATTCCATTCACACATGAGCAGAGATATTTTGTTCTCCATTGTCAGCCATTTTTTTGCATATGCTAGAAGACAATTTTTCTTGAAATGGATAAAGAGATTCTTTCATTGTTATGAATTCTAGACCAAATGAAAACAAAGACAAAGGAATTAATCTAGAGAGTTTCAAAGAGCCTGTTTCTTACTGCTGACACTAATGTTGGAGATGGCTTAAGTGTGAGAATTCTCACTTAATTTGGATTTAAGAGTCTAATGTTAAAAATTTATACTAGGTAATCTCACCAACGTGAGAAAAATAGTGAGATAGAAACAGAATTGTGGATGGGAAGGACAGTGAAAAGATGACTATAAGCATTTAAATTTTCCAATTGACAAATCTATACTCCCTTCTTCCCCTAAATGAGTAGATGATAAAAGAAGGGGAGTGTATTCCCAGCAGGAATTCTGTATGCTGGACTCATGGAAGGAAATAACAGCATGTGACTGTAAAGTAGTGCTTCTCTGTCCTCAGGCTTCCCACCTCCACAGGCATATCCTTCTCCACTGCCATGCTATCTATCCTGCAATACTGTCCGACACTAATCTAGACACTGTAAAGTTTAAATCTTATTTCTTCTGTCCTTTTGTTGATCAGTTATCATTCTCTTCCATCATCTTTCTTTTTCCTTAACACAACAGTAAGTGAACTTCTATGCTCAAAAGCTCTCTGCTTTGTATTTGTTTTTAAATTGAGATATGATCTTACTTTGTAGCCCAGGCTGGCCACAGTCTCACAGCAATTTACCTATCTCGGCCTCTCCAGTGTTGGGATTACAGGTATTAGACAGTACCCCTGGCAATCTCCTCTTGTGTTTATAAGCACTCTCTGTACTCACTCATTTGATTGTCTGAGGGGTTACTCTATGACACTTTTCTCTGTACTGGCTCTGTACATGGATCTACCATGAGCTGGCCTTCCTCCTACCAGTACAATAACAGCACAGTATCTAAAGTCAGCAATCACCTCCGAATAGCCAAAGCTCAGAGGCATATAGCACTCATCATCACCCTGATTGTCTGTGTAGGTGGGCTGTGCTGACTATGATTTTGTCTCTAACTTTTCTCCACTGTCATTTCTCAATGTCTTTCCCTGCTTCCTACCATACCTCTCTGGCTACTGATGAATGGTTTAGTTTTGGTTTGATTTTGGTTTTTTGGCATCTCATCTACTTTACAAAGTTTCTCACAATCCCGACTCTTTTCACATCCTCACCAAGGTCTTTTTATCTCCACCTTGGAATAAAGTGTCATGTACCAATGAGCAACTCTTGAGTTTTTAACCCACCCTCTGTGCCTCTCTCTTGTGTCCTACACCAGTGCCGTGTTCTGCATTAATGTATACACTCCGCACACATGTGAAGCAAACTCCACCTGATCAGAAGTTCATCTTTCCTTTCACTGTGTTATGTTTGATGTAACCCATTCCAATGAATGGTGTCTAACTCTGCCCATGCTTTTATGAGCTCTCCTAAGGATTCAGTCTCTCACCTGCCTCTCCATATTCATAAATACTGTGTCCTATCAAGTCACCTCTAACTCTCCTTCTACCCTTCATCCAGTTTCCCATAATGCCCATGAGTCCTAGTAAAATTCTTCATCATTTCTTTTTTTTTCTCTCTTTTTTTTCTTCATCATTTCTTACTCAGAGAACTAAAATATAGAGATGTGTTATGTCAGTCACATCATTGGACAGAATTCAACATAAAATCTCAAAATGGGGTTGAGAAACAACAGAAAGATCTGGACCTAATGAACTTCTAATTCAAAACTACTTAACAATGACTAGGAATTCTGATACATATAGACATAATTATAACTATTTCTGATGTAATCTTGTTCAAAAGCAAAATAACGACAAAAAAAACCCAAAGTAAACCAAAACAGAAATACTTGATGAATCTCAAAGGCTCTAGAAAAGGAAACTAGAAAGCCTGCTGGAACTGGGCACAGGGCTTTGGCAGCTTTTCTTTTATCTCTGGCCTTCTGTTCGCTTCTGATCTTGTTGAGACTAGATTTCTCTACTTCATAGGGCACCATATGGCATAAGATGGCTGGAATATTACCCATGAGCTTTCACAGACCTTGTAATTCTGAACACACACAGAGACTCAGAAAAAGAAAAAAAATCAAATGTATCCTATACCAACTGCCCATGTATAATATAAAGGGTCACTAGAAATGTCTCAGTATAAAAAGGGTCACTAGTGATTAGCTTGAACTGTTTGGGAGGCCCCCAGGCAATGGGTCCAGGACCTGTCCTTAGTGCATGAGCTGGCTTTTTGGAGCCTGGGGCCTATGCAGGGACACTTTGCTCAGCCTGGATGAAGGGAGGAGGGGACTGGACCTGCCTTGACTGAATCTACCAGGCTGAGCTGAATCCTCAGGGGAGTCCTTGCCCTGGAGGAGATGGGAATAGGGGGTGGATTGGGGGGAGGCTGGGGGGGGGTGGGAGGAGGGAGGACAGGGGAATCCGTGACTGATATGTAAAATTAAATTAATTATAAAATTCTAAAAAAAATTTTAAAAAATGCAAAAAAGGGTCACTAGAAAGTAGGGTGTGTCAACAAATTAATCAAGTAAGCAATAATTAGCATTTCACAGAGATTTCAGGTAGTTGTCTCAAAAAAGGTGAGAAATCCCTCTCCACCTTTAACATCTCCATTTAGAGAGCAAAATACATACATGGAATTCTTAGACAGGACTGAAAATTATTGGTTAATTATTGTTTCATTTTGGGGGTTTTTTGGCATTTTTTGTCTTACTGACTTTTTGTTTTGATTTTTGTTTATTTCTTATGTTGGTTGAGAGAGAAAAGTGCATGAACTTGAGGAGGAAAGAAGGTGGGAAGTATCTGGGAAGAGCTGGGAAGAGCTGGGGGAGGTCATAAAGTATATGACCAAAATATACTTTATGAAAAAATTTTAATAAAATGGAAAACAACATGACAATGTCTAGCACATGATCAGATTTCTGCAGCATTTAAGATGTCTCTGGAAATAATAATTCTTATTAAAATATGCTACATGTGCTGAACTTAAGTGCTTAGGTGTCAGAAAGTTTACCCACTTTCCTGATTATTGGTTATGTTCTGCTTCCAATTCTTTCTCAGATAGCACTGGTTAGATATTTTTAAACTTCAACAGAACTATAACACACGATTACTCCTAACCTACTGTAGCCTTTTGCCTACTCTTTCCATACTGTTTTATTTAATAAACTTCCGTGTGCTTACTTATAAACCGACATCAAACAGTAAAATAGAAGCCAAAGTGTCAGGCTCACCAATGAGGAGATGCAGACAGGGCATAAAATCTGGTACCTTTGATTAGAAAAGCATGCTAGTTAACAGTCTTAAATGTATAAGAAAAGAAATCCAAATTAGAACTTTTTATGAAACAAGAGAAATCACTTACTGAACAAAAATCCAAGTAACGACTAATCAAATAAACAGGCAGGCAAGTCTTACGCTTTTTAGAACAGCTTATATTATATATCGTTTAAAACAGTAAAATCGATATGCTACTTTAGTAGGTTTTACAAAGTTCAAAGTAGGTTGGCTCCGAACACATTCATGTGTACAGTAATAGCAGCAGCGGCTGCCAGCATCAATTGCATGCTTGCTAACTGTGAAGCAGGGCACTGATCACTCTATTCTCACATCTCATTTTGTCTTTTCTGCAGTCATATAAAGGTCCCATTGGTCTCCATTTTACAGATGAAGCAATGAGGCTTAGAGTAAAATAACCTGCCTAAGAGTTAATAAATGAAGTCAGGATTGGAAGACAAATACCTCCACTCAGGACCAGCTACATAACTTGCTAGACACAGATCATAAGTAATGACCCCATATAAATGTGTGTATATATGAACATGCATATATATATATATATATATATATGCAGCTCTTTAAACATAAAGGATTTCTAGATGACAACAACAGACTATTAAACAAAACACAGCTTCCGATCACCCTTAGAGCCATTGATTGTCTCAGCTTTATCACATCATCAAATATGTAAAATTCCATTTTTCATCTATCTAAATCATGTTTCTTATCATGGTCAATTAGCCAAAGTTAAACTAAGACCCAGATCTCATATCATGCAAGCTGTGTCCAGTACAAACGTATTCAATGAATACTTGTTGAATAAAAAGACCACACTGCTTGGTCTCAAAAGTAAACTCTTATCCTCTATAACTCATGCTTAAAATGCCTTGTGGAGGTGGTGGGAAAAGAAGAGATAGAGGGAACACCTAGATTCTAGGTCCCGGAGGATATTCAACCTACCTGCAAGAACACTTCATGCTATATTTGCTGAGACTCTGAGAAATCATCTTAAAATCTAAATCATCATTTCTATTTGGAGTTGACATATTGAGTCTAAGGTTCTAAGCAAAATAAAGACTATACACCTCATTACCATCTTCACCCTCACACAACTTGCCTTCATTTCTAAATCCTTAATGCACCCTTAAGAAAAGCCCAGCGTATCTGTAAGAAAGGTGAAATGTTTTCTCCTCAGTGCATGCACGGTTAAGGAATATATAACTAATACTCAAACTGTGTTTTTAAAAGCAATTAAAGAATGAGTTTGCAGGCCACACAGGATCAGTTCTTTAAAAAAGCAAAGAAATCCTGTAGAACTAGGGGAAAGAAAAACTAAAGCAACATAAAGGAGATGACTTGTAAGCTGTCAGTTAAGGAGTGGTAACGTCAAGGTGTCCTGTGAGGCAAGCACAGGCTTCAAGCCAGCTTTTGAAATCTGCTTCACATTAAAGGGATGATAACTTGAGAGCCAATCTGCCTTCTACCAAGCCCTCCTGCTGAGCAGTCAAATACAAGTAAATTGAAATCCAGGGATGTGCATTATTGACTACCGGTGGGCAGCTGAATAGGTTGGCGAGGACCAAACACCAGACACAGGGCATGTAGCGTCCAAGTAAATTGGATGCAAAAATCCATCACCCAGAAATACCAGCCAGCACACACAGAAAGAACAGCACTGGGGTACAGAGGGGAGAGGGGTCTACTAACACCCTCATAAGTGACAATATTCCCAGAATATGGATGCCTGATAAGTGTACATCATCACACACAAGGAAGCAGGTTTACTATGGAAATGATGGTCTAATACAGAGTGCACTTTAATCTAAATGAATAGCTGGAGTTTATCTTAGTGTTCAAATTAGATATATTACATTGGATGGGTATGGTGGTCTGCTGTGGATATCGCTCTGTATGCTGTGAATGTGTTGCTCTGATTTGGTTGATAAATAAAACACGGACTGGCCAGTAGCCAGGCAGGAAGTATAGTATAGGCAGGACAAGCAGAGAGGAGAATTGTGGGAACAGGAAGGCTGAGTCAGGAGATGCTGCCAGCCCGCACCATGAGAAACAAGATGTAAAGATACCGGTAAGCCACGAGCCACGTGACAAGGCATAGATTTATAGAAATGGGTTAATTTAAGATGTAAGATCTAGCTAGCAAGAAGCCTGAGCCATTAGGCCATACAGTTCATAATTAATATAAGCTTCTGAGTGATTATTTTATAAGTGGGCTGCGGGACTGTCGGGGCTTGGTGGGACCCAGAGAGAAACTTCATCTACAGTGGTCCCTTTTACATGTTAACTTGTCGAAGCTACAGTGCTCAGTTATGCCATCAAATGCAAATCTAGGTGCTTCCATGAAGGCATTTCCTAGATGTGATTAAATTCCACAATCAGGAGTTGGAAAGACCGTTCATTGATTACAAATGCTTTGTATTCTAATGAGAGAGAGAGAGAGAGAAAGGGTCTGGATTTGGATGGGTGGGGAAGTTCAGAAAATCTAGAAAGAACTGGGGGAGGAAAAAACTGTAATCAGAATATATTGTACAAAAATATTTTTTCAAAAAAAAAAAGAAGGAAAAGATTGCTTCCTGCTTTTGCAGAAGGGCTTGGTTCAGTTCCTAGAACCCACGAGTTGCGCACAAACCTGTAACTCCAGGTCCAGAGAATCACATACTCTCTGGGCTCTAAAGGCATCTGCATGTATGTGTTATACACAAACTCATGTAGGCACACACATACACATAAATAAAAAAATTCTTCAAGAATAAAATCAACAATCAGGAGTGTTTTCTAAAGAAACTTGTGGGTGGGCCTTATTAAAAACCTGAGCCGGGCTTGCTTGGAGTTTGTGATCAGCCTGCCTCTTCTGCCTTCAACAAACCCTACTCGTGTGCCACCACAACTGGCAAATACAGAGACTCACATTCCGCCATTAACGCACACAACAAGAAAGGCCTTGGAGCACACAGCTCTTACTGGGGTGTCTCCATCAAATCCCTCCCCTCAGAGCTCAGGGAGCCATGTGGAAGGGGAGTCAGAAAGAGTGTAAGAGGTAGAGGGAGTGGAGGACACCGGGAGAACAAGGCCCTCTGAATCCACTGAGCGAGGCCCATATGAACTCACAGAGACTGAGGCCGCAAACACAGAGCCAACACAGGTCTGCACCGGGTCCTCTGTATATATACTATAGTTTTCACCTTGGTATTTTTATGAGACTACTGAGTGTGTAAACCCATGGGTCTCTGATTCTGTGCCTTCTCTTGGGTCTCTTTTCCTTCTGTTGGTTTGCCTTTTCCAACTTTGAGGTGTGTGGTGACATATTGTGTACCCTAATAAACTTGCCTGAGGATCAGAGGACAGAGCCAGCCACTAGATTAGACATAGAGGTCAGGCAGGGGTGGCACACACCATTAATCCCAGTACTGGGAAACACACACGCCTTTAATCGCAGGAAGTGATGTCTGGGCAGAGAAAGGTATATAAGGCATGAGGAAACAGGAACTCACTCTCTTTAGGCTGAAGATTTCATAGAGGCAAGAACTAGTGGCTGGCTGTTCTGCTTCTCTCATCTTCCAGCTTTTACCCTGATTTCTGGTTCTGGGTTTTTTATTAAAAGACCATCTAAGATTTGAACAAGAGATGTGATGTGTTTTTTTATGTTATTATATTTTATTTTGTTACATTTTGTTATCTCTTATAAACCTGTTCTTTTCTAAATAGAGACAGAAAGGGAGTGGATCCTGATGGGAAGGAAAGTGTGGAGGAACTGGAAGGAGTAAGGAGAGGAGAAAGTATAATAAAGATATACTTTATGATATATATGTATGAGAAGAGAACCTATTTTCAATAAAAGGGAAAAAGAAAAAAACAAAAACAGAGCCAAATGAAACTCAGCCTTAAGACAAGGGCTCCTGTCCCTGTTCAGGAGGGGCAGACTCTCCCTGAAGACCTGCCCTGTGGACTGGGGACTTGCACTTGCAAGTCATCTCTTAATACAGAACTCTCACCAGTTCTGTTTCTCTTACTGAAATGTGACATGAACAAGTGATGTTTATTAAAAAAGATTAAAGTAATAGTGGGCAACACAAAATATATTACATTTTTGATACATCTCTGATTCATACCATGAGTATATTTCGAATGTGTAAGTAATCCCTATGTACGTCAAAGACTTCAGTCCTGGTCCTCTTTACCTTTAACTCACTTGTCCTATACTCTGTCCTTCAAGTCACAGCATAAAGACCTTTAGGAATCTATCTATCTTTGCACTCAACAAATTATTCAAATCCTGCTATTAGATACACCCACAATGTTTGCTTTTATTATGTAGAACCTACTTCCATCAAAATGAATATTTGTTTGGCACATATCTGTATTTCTCTCTGGGATTTTTTTTTTCAAAAGCCTCAAATCCCAAATTTGAATATGATTTGAAAGTATCTGCATTTGATAACTATCCCGTAGATGCATCTTCCAAAGAACATTTGGCTAGGAGTCAAAATGAAGAATTAAGGGATAAGTAATAGAATGATAAGTATCTAGTTTTGAGTGTGTGGATAGACCATTCAGTTCCATGAAATTCTTTTTACTAAATATAACCAAATCACACAAGCTAACAGTGAACCCAAACCACCTTTTCCTGAAGAAAACCTAATAAGGCTGTTTGCCAACATTTATACAGAATTTTCCATATATACAGAATTACAGATTTTATGGCCCTGTAAGACAGCTAAGTGGCACATTTTCCTGATATCCTTAATAGTATTTTAGGCTCTCTTTGGAAATAATATTCATCTCATAACTTAAGATATTAATTTGGAAGTTAAATTTCAGTAATAGGAATATAGAGAGCTTAACTGTTTTAATAAAAATATACAGAGATACTCTGAATGCTAACCAAATTCTTGTTCTTTGGGAGAATACAGTTGAATATGAACATCAATTATCACTTTGAAAAGCAATATTTTATTGTACATGGATCATGATATGTTAAAAAATAGATATTACAATATAAGCTTCTCCCAATTTTACAGATTTGGCAGACTAAAAAAGAAATATGTCCCAAAGAACATCTCATTAGAGAGGAACATTTAGCCATTTCATCTTTTATTTCCTTTGTAAGTGGATAAAATTATGAAATATGAAATTAAGTTCACCAAATAAAACTCAGAAATAGATATGCACCTTCAGGTGGATTTTGCACTAATTGTACATCAGATTGCTTGGGTTTGTGTTCAACAAATTATTAAACATTTTATATTTAACAAGACAAATACCTTCACTAAAAAAAAAGGTTTCGGGCGGTGGTAGCACACACCTTTAATCCCAGCACTTGGGAGGCAGAGGCAGGCAGATCTCTGTGAGTTCAAGGCCAGCCTGGTCTACAGAGTGAGTTCCAGGAAAGGTGCAAAGCTACACAGAGAAACCCTGTCTCGAAAAACAAAACAAAACAAAACAAAACAAAAATAAAAAAAAGGTTTCATGAATAAAAGTAGACTTAAGAACTTTAAAATGTATATTTTCTGTTTGATATCAATCTCCTGTATCCCAGAGTAGCCTTGAACTCTTGATCATCTTCTTCTTCCTCCCAAGTGCTGGAAATAAAGGTGTGTGCCACCACTGCCTGGTTTCTATGGTTAACTAATGGCTAGCTCCACACTCTGATCTCCAGGCAAGCTTTATTTGTTAGAGCACAAATAAAATATCACCACACTTTCTAGTGAAATATATTAATTAATGGTAATCTGCTGAAGCCTTAAGATTCATTGGAAGCTGTAGTATTTGTGATGGAGAGTGTTAAGACAACTTTCTAAATATCAAACACAAAATAAACGTTTTAAAGTTCTTAAGTCTACTTTTATGCATGAAAGCTTTTTTGATGAAGGTGTTTGTCTTGTTAAATAATATACAATATTTAACAAGCTCTAAATATAAAATATTTAGCCCACTCCGGGTTATAGGAGCCAGACAGTGGAGGCACACTCCTTTAATCCCAGCACTAGAGAGGTGGAGACAGGAAGTGATATGACTAGGCAGAGAGAGGAATGTAAGGCCAGTGGAGACAGGAGCTCAGCCCCCTTTTTGGACTAAGGAGTTGGAAAGGTTAAGAGGTGACTGTGGCTGCTCCTTTACTTCTCTGATCTCTCAGCATTTACTCCTATATCTGACTCTGGGTTTTTATTATTCAGACCAATTAGAATTCGTGCTACATTAAGTAGAATTCACGCTACATCATGTTTAGTATTAATGATACTGTCAGATGGTCTCCTTTGTAAATATAAATATAAATGTATATTACAAGTGTTTGTGATGACTATTCTTGGTTATCATCTTGGCTACATCTGGAATTAACTAAAACTCAAATGACTGGGTATTACTTGTGAGGGATTGTTTTTCTTAATTAGATCGTTTGAAGTGGGAAGACTCACTTCTAATCCAGATCTCTGAGGTGAGAACACTTACCTTTAATCTAGGCCCTGGCTTCTGCTGGCAGCCTCTCTAAAGGATGTGGAAGAAGGAAGTTTGCTCTCTTTCAACCTGCTTGCCCTCACTCTCACTGCCAAGTCTACACTGACATTAGAACCTGCTTCTTCAGGATTCCAGCTGAGACATCCAGCCTCCTGGACTGAGCAGCTACTGGATTCTTGGGTTATCATTCACAGGCAATCATTGCTGGGTTAGCTGGACCACAGTCTGTAAGTAATTCTAATAAATTCCCTTTCTATAGATGGAGAGTTCATTCAATGAGTTCTGTTCCTCTAGAGAACCCTGACTCATACAGTGTCAAAGCTGTCAAAGGATTTGAATGTTTACAAGTAAATGACAAAATGTTAAGTATTTAAGAAGTCTTTCACTGGCCATCACAAGTATTAGGTGTAGCACGTACAATAGCATTGCAGAATGTTATTCTGAATCATGTTAAAGAAAATAATATTCAGGAGTGTTTAAAGGAGGTTTGAGTTCATACACAACTGAAATAGATTAGTTCAAAATACCACCATTACACAATCAAAATATTAACCACCTAAGTATGTATTTTACCAGTGACATGTGTTAAAATCTGAATTACAGTGTTTTTTATTTTTGATAAATTTATGTTTATCATGTTTATCCTTATCAAACTCTACATGAGCCCAAAGCTCTTGTCACATTAGAGTTTAAGTAGTGCTGAATTCTATTTTTTATAATTTAATTTAATTTTACATATCAGCCATGGATTCCCTTGTCCTTCTTCCTGCGCCCCCCACCCCAGGCCTACCCCCAGCCCACCCCCCATTCCCATCTCTTTCAGGGCAAGGACTCCCCTGGGGATTCAGCTCAGCCTGGTAGATTCAGTCAAGGCAGGTCCAGTCCCCTCTTCCCTTCACCCAGGCTGAGCAAAGTGTCCCTGCATAAGCCCCAGGTTCCAAACAGCCAAGCTCATGCACTAAGGACAGGTCCTGGTCCCACTGCCTGGGGGCCTCCCAAACAGTTCAAGCTAATCAACTGTCTCACTTATCTAGAGGGCCTGATCCAGTTGGGGGCTCCTCAGCTATTGGTTCATAGTTCATGTGTTTCCACTAGTTTGGCTATTTGTCCCTGTGCTTTTTCCAATCATGGTCTCAAAAATTCTCGCTCATACAATCCCTCCTTTTTCTCGCTGACTGGACTCCCGGAGCTCCACCTGGGGCCTAGCCGTGGCTCTCTGCATCCGCTTCCATCAATCATTAGATGAGAGTTCTACCACTACAGTTAGGGTGTTTGGCCATCCTATCACCAGAGTAGGTTAGTTCGGGCTTTCTCTTGACCATTGCCAGTAACCTATTGTGGAGGTATTTTTGTGGATTTCTGGGGACCTCTCTAGCACTTTGCTTCTTCCTATTCCCATGGGGTCTTCATTTATCATGGTCTCTTTTTCCTTGTTCTCACTCTCTGTTCTTGATCCAGCTGGGATCTCCCACTCCCCTAAGCTCTCTTTCCCTCGACCCTTGCCCTGCATTATGTCCAGTTTGCTCATGTAGATCTCATTCATTTCTGTCACTGGGTGATCCCTGTGTCTTTCTTAGGGTCCTCTTTACTAGGTAGCCTCCCTGGAGTTGTGAGTAGCAGTCTAGTCATCCTTTGTTTTATAACTAGTATCCACTTATGAGTGAGTACATACCATGTTTGTCTTTCTGAGTCTGGGTTACCTCACTCAGGATGATTTTTTTTTTCTAGATCCATCCATTTGCCTGCAAATCTCATGATATCATTGTTTTTCTCTGCTGAGTAGTACTCCATTGTGTATATGTACCACATTTTTTTTTAATCCATTCTTCAGTTGAAGGGCATCTAGGTTCTTTCCAGGTTCTGGCTACTACAAATAATGCTGCTATGAACATAGCTGAGCATGTATGTGCCCTTGTGGTATGATTGAGCATTCCTTGGGAATATGCCCAAGAATGGTATAGCTGGGTCTTAGGGAGACTGATTCCCAATTTTCTAGGAAAGTGCCATATTGATTTCCAAAGTGGCTGTACAAGCTTGCATTCCCACCAACAAATTAGACATCAAAATGCCCAACAGTCCAATTAAGAAATGGGCTATAGAGCTAAACAGAGAATTCTCAACAGAGGAAGCTCAAATGGCTGAAAGACATTTAAGGAATTGCTTAACATCCCTAATCATCAGGGAAATGCAAATCAAAACGACTCTCAAATACCACCTTACACCTACCTGTCAGAATGGCTAAGATCAAAAACACTGAAGACAGCTTATGCTGGAGAGGATGTGGAGCAAGGAGAACTCTCCTCCAGTGCTGAATTCTTTTAACTCCTACTGAAAACTCTCCATGTTAAGATCTCTGAGTAAAAATCCTCTTTCATCTTTATTATTACAGTTTTTTAAAATTTTTTGACTATGTATCCTTTCTTCAGGCATGTAATCCTATTAACACCTATTGAAGACATTTGACAAGTTCTAAACAAATCTTGCACTTCAAACCAAAGGGCTACATATCCAGCACCTCCACCAATTATGGATCAAAATATTTGGAAAGAAACTGTGTATGTGTTACACATGTATAAATATTGTACATTTTTCTTAATATTATTAATACAACATACTAACTATGCATATCACATCTGTATTGCAGTAACTATTATAAAATAGATGATGAATAGATAGATGATAGATAGATAGATAGATAGATAGATAGATAGATAGATAGATAGACAGACAGACAGATAGAATGCAGATATTGTCATCCTACAGAAGGGGCTTGAGCATCCATGCTTTTGGGTACCCATGGGTGGTTCTGCAAACAATCTGTCACAGATCCTGAGATACAACTATGCTTTGTAAATTTTCTGTGTGAGATTTATAACTTTTACAAAAGAAACAAAGACGCACCTAGGGCCATTCTCATTTTTCAACTCATACTGATTAATGTACTTGTATAAAGACAGATACTTCTTGATAATGGAGTTGACTAATTTTCAAGATAGCATTAAAGTTATATTCCATGGATGTGATATATAATATCACACATATCACTCCTATCCAAGATAGACATTCATTCCATTTCTTCTTACTAGTGTTTGGGTATATTTTTTATTCTTTTTCTTACATGTTTGGTTAAATCTTTTATGTCAACTGTCAACGTTTGTGAAATTGGGTGTATTTATTATAGGTGTCTTGCCTTCACTGTGTTTTAGACTACATCTTTTTGGTACACTATCTTGTCTTGTGATTGATTTGTCAGTTTTTCACACCTTTACTGCTTCTGCAAACAAAAAAGGAAAAACAGTGCAGAACTTTGACTTTGAAATTTGCAGCCTAAAGACAATCATTCACTAACACTTATTTATTGAATGTTCTTAAAGAGATAAAATAATCAATTAATTGAAGTTACCTTTATTGGACAGCTTACAGGCTTAGTTTTATCATTATAGACTATAATCCTTGGAAAACATAAAAACTGGTGTCTTTAGCCATACAATTAAGTCAATTTTGATATGTATCTCAGGGGACCACTGGAAGTATCTACAATAGGTTCTGGAACGTTCAAAGTGAGTGCAAACACCACCTTTATTTGAGAAACCTGTGCTTTCAATGCACACCGATTGTATATGCTTACACAAATATGCTTTTAATTATTGAAATATCTCTTGCTAAGAAGGTAGAAAGGAACCTGGTAGTGTTTTCCTGCTCTCAAGATTAAGAAAATTGCAAACAGTAGACCAAGTCTCTAAACGTAGCAAGAAATGTAGAACTCAGAAGTTACTGTGAAGGGATCCATGGGCTGAGAAAATTTAACCACTCTGTACTATATTTTCACCATCTATGAAGTACGGTTCCTATTACCGGTCTCCAAAAGAGATGGCATAAATACTATCAAATAACATACTAGTTGTTTGTTTTAGGGAAAATCTTAAGAATTGAGCTTGCAATGAGTGAATGAGTAGAATTGGGACTTTCTAGTGATTGGTTAGGTATTGGGGGGATAGGTGCAATAAAATAAGGAAAAAAGTTTAATAACAGAGAGCAGACAATGAGACTATGTAGGTTTAATATGAGATGGCATGAATGTCCCTTTAAGCCATCACTAAGAGTGTGACCTTGGACAGGTCATTTAGACCTCCCTGAATCACAGTTTCACAACTGTGAATTGGAAGTGACAATGCCAATGAGTGCTTACGATTTGTTAAACACTAGTTTAAGTACTTCTACTTTCACTGTTGTTGAAATGTGAGATA
>CABHPQ010157066.1:0-21580 GCA_902168405.1 Peromyscus aztecus | reverse complement strand
AGTAGAGATGCCCGGCCCAGACTGCCCACACTCTCAGCAGCCTTACCACCTCATTTGCTCCTCGGGGCCCAGTCTCGAGCAATGCTATCCTCCCAAACCACAGGAAGCCGGTGGGTGAAACAGGGCCACACACAGGGGCTCACACAGGAAGGCTGTGCTCTCGTGGCCTCCTTACTCTTAGTACAGCTCAGTGTTCCGACCTGTGAGCTTTCTGTCTGACTTTACCAACTACAGGAAGCAGCTGTCGCTGGGCCACACCACCTCATGGCAGACCAGCTGTGTATGGTCTTTCCCAAAGCCAGTTCCCTCGAGCCCTCTATGGCCTCATCTGGCTCTCTCTACTGGGCAGGGATAGTCCCTTCTTCTGTGGAGTAAGGGCCACAGGCCCAGAGACTCAGTCCAGGATCACTGAACAATAATTGAATGATGCAGTGTCAGCCAATGGAGAGAGGAGGCAGTGGGGGCCACTGAGTACAGCAAGGCAAAGAAAGCAACAGGTAGGAAGAGGCTTAGGCTCTTCTCAACTCTGGGTCCAACATGCAACTCAGGCTCAGCTTCCATGTGGCCCCCAACCAAGCTACCCTTGTGGCCCTCCAGGTCAAACTGGAATAATGTTCCACACGTCCACATCCTCCAGAAGCTAACAGGATGTTTACAACCCCGATTCTGAAGATAGCTCACACACCCTTGAGTCTCAATAATTTCCCTTTTAAAGATTTGATTTTAAAAAGGGACAAACCCTCTCTTGCCATCCCCCGAAGAACGTAGTGAAGTGACTACAGAGACAGTGTCACCGCGGGGACGGGGACCAAGAAAGGCAGACTGAAGACCCCTGAGGAGAGGCTGAGTGCTGAAGGCACAGTCACAGTGTCCCACATCAGGTCAGTCCTGGGACACGCAGCAGCCCATCCCTAGCTGCAGACTCCTTAACGGCTGATCTGAGACGTGAATACAACCGACCGAGTGAACTACATGTTGAACACAGATGCCCCTCCCACAGAGAGACATTAACTGTACGTCCTGAGGTAACCTCTGGCTTATGGAGAAATAGGGTTTAGGGCACTTTTCTGCTTTTCATATTTTTGGCACAAAGTAGTTACTTACACAATTATGAAACATTGAAAATTGACAGCCAGCCAGGTGTGGCAGCATACACCTTAAATCCCAGGACTCAGGAGGCAAAAACAGGTGGATCTCTTTGAGTTCAAGGCCAGCTGGGTCTACGTGGTGAGTTCCAGAACAGCCAGGGCTATATAGAAAGACCCTGTCTTAAACATAAAAAGGAAAACTGAAAGACAGTATTGAAGTTCGTTCGCAGCAGCTCAACAAGCCGTCTGCGGCAGAGGAGGGTGGGGCTACGTCATTGACCACATTTTTGTTTTTTTCTTTGGGGTGCTGGGGAAGGAATCCAGGACCTCGATCCTATTTAGCAAAGGTGCTGCCTCTGCCCTCTGCCCCCAGCCTGGCCCTCTTCAAGCTAACCAGCTCAGTCGAACTTGCCAGTGAAGCTCTAAGTTATGCAGTGGGCACCTACACCTATGTGGTGAGCCAGACCTCCTGTAGTCAGGACTAGTGACTGTCACCAACTTTTGCCACTCCGGTGGGCTGTCTCTTTCTACCACAGCCAGCACTTCCCCAGTACAAGTCGATGTGCATGGCAGTGACACCCACTTCCACACCTGAGAGAAATTCCTGCGAACCAACATTCCCAGGAAAAAGAGTACGGCCCATGCTAATGATTCACAAGGCAACCTCACACATCAGAGCTTCGGGGGTTTCGTTGTTTCTTACATTTTTGTGATTGTGGAGAGAAGGAATGTTCAAGTCCAGAGCCAAATTAGCCTGAGCTACCTTTAGCCCCCGTAAGAGTCATTCATAGGCCACCCCTGTGTTTGACGCAAAATTTTTATGATTGAGGCAAATCCTTTCGGAATGTTTTGAGTCCCCTAGTTCCCATTAATTGAGGGCTAAGAATGTCATCAGATGGCATCTGAGACCTACATCAGAGACTCCCCACTTGACTGTAACAAGCTACCAGATGTTTCTGTCAATTTTATTTTTGTTTGTTTGTTTTGTTTTGTGTTTGAGACAGGGTTTCTTTGTGTAGCTTTGGAGCCTATCCTGGAACTCACTCTGTAGCCCAGGCTGGCCTCGAACTCACAGAGATCCACCTGGCTCTGCCTCCCGAGTGCTAGGATTAAAGATGTGCACCACCATTGTCCATCTTCTAGAGGCATCTTAAGGTTTACAGATGATGCTAATGTGTTTCATCCCGTCACGCATAGAATTTAGACTCGGTTCCTCTTTCACATGGAGTTCGAAGCACTCTTACCCACTGTGCCATCCCGCCCTCCCAGGATTCCTCGAATGTTGACCTGCTCTCAGTAACATTTACAGAAAGCCTGGGCTTCAAGCAAGCCTGTAGAGGATTTTCTTCATTACTAATTGATGGGGGAGGATTCAGGACATTGTAGATGGTCCAGACCCTGGGCTGGTGGTCCTGGGTTCTATAAAACAGTGAGGTTGTGTGAGCCATTTCTGCCAAAGAAGAAATAGCACACCACCATAAGGTTCTTTTAAGACTGATAACTAAAGATTCAGAGCTGGTCACAGAGTCTTCCCACAGTTGGCTCTGGAGACAGGAGGAACTAGAGAGAAGCAGGAAACACCAGGGCTGTTTCCATCAGCTGGGGGAAAAGACGGCACAGAAAGGCTTCCTTCAGCCTGAAGGGAAGGGTTGTGGGGGGTCACTAACGGTGCCTGTGCAGCCAAACCAGGAAGTGAACCCCGAGAGTCATAGCTCACCTCAACCTTGTGCCAGCTGCTTCTGAGCCCATCCATACAGACATCATACACCAGGGGAGTCTTATCTTCCCACACCAACCATGAAGGGTCCTGAGTGCTGAGCATTTCCACTAACTCTCACTATTTATAGTCCATAAGCCATTTCATATTTAAATAGTTTTTAGAGTTTCGGGGGCTGGTGAGAGGGTGAAGGCACACTTATTATGCAAGACCAGTAACCTGAGTTCAATCCTTGAAGTCCACAGAAAGGTGAAAAAGAGCCTTTGACCTTGCATGCATTCCATGGAAGGTGCCTACACACACCTATACATACACAGACACACGCATACACAAAAACATACACATACATGCACATTTATACACACATAGGCACACAATGGGCACATACATATATACACATACACATGCACACACTAATATTTTTCAGTTGTCTAAGATGTTGAAATTTGAGCTGGGTGATGGTGGTGCAAGCCTTTAATCCCAACACTTGGGAGGCAGAGGCAGGTGGATTTCTGTGAGTTCAAGGCCAATCTAGTCTACAGATGGAGTTCCAGAGAGTCAGGCTACACAGAGAAACCCTGTCTCAACTCCCCCTCCCCCTAAAAAAGATATCTTACTTGGTATATTCCTGAACTATAGAAACACCACAAATCCTGGCTTGGGTAAACATAATGAGGATGTTGTTACACCCTCCCCACCACTATGCACTCCTGCCTGCCTCCCCAGACCTTCTACCCCACCTGGACCAAGTCGTCATGTTTAAGGAGATTCAGGGAGTTTCATTATTTATAAAAGAATCCTCTCATAATTCAGTATAATTTAGATATTTTACAATTCTGGCTTTTGTCTCTCCAAAGGAATTTCATTCTGGGATACCTCCACTTTAAATCCAAAAATCTTAGAACCTAAGACAAACAAACTACTAAGGAAAAATGAAAGAAGGTTAATCAGGTTCAACTAACTGGATTACTAAGTTTCTACTGATACTAAAAACATTAAGATACAACAAATTAAAGATTCTAAAAAACTTTATGACACATTCGGCCTTGTGCCCACCTTATGAAACTTTAGCTCCGAAGACCTGGGCTGATTCTTATCCAGATTATAATATGTAAACAACCTGTTTCTCATCTAAGAGAGTAAGCTCCCTGCTGCCACCAGGAACACTGGGCAGTTCTGAGGACAAATGGAGAGAGCGTGCCGAGGGAGCACAGCCCGACTCCAGCACACTGAGCCTAGAAAATCCCCTAAGCCAATTGTGAGGTTAAACAACAGCGCCATTTTCCTAACAACACAAGTGACCATTTTAGCCATTTAAGCCCATGCAATCAACCCACTAATCCCAAGGACGGGGTCAGAACAGGGGCTCGCTGACGCTTGTGTTCCACCCCATTCTGAAGACGACCAATCGCCTCCCTACCAGGCTCTGCCCAGTTGCTTCATCAAATCATATCTCCTGCTATGTGAGTGTCATCAAGCCAAGCTCCTTTCTGAGTACACATGAGTGAAGCTTCAGTTACACACTCACACACATATAAACACCCATACACACATGCACACATTCACACACACACACACACACACACACACACACACACGCTCTCACACATACACACACTCATACATTCACACACTCTTCATATACTCATAACATTCACACACATACTCATACACACACACATACTCATACACACACATACACACTCATATCATTCACACGCACTCATACATACTCATAACACACATACTCATGCATACACACGCATAACATTCACATATACTCTCATATACACACATATACACTCAACACATACACACACACACACACACACACACACACACACACACACACACGCACACACAGGCCTGACTTCAGGAGTGGGCACAAGTCCCACACCCTGCACAGCCGCTATCACTGAAGTTAAGGCTTTGCCTCTGGTTTGTTTTTCCAATGAGCACCGTGACTCAGATTACAGGAAATAATAGTACAACTCTGAAAACTCGGAGGCAGGCATTTCTCTGACACCCACACCGGCTCCTGAGGGTAGCACATTCAAAGTGGTTCAAAGGAGTCCCCTGACAGGTCCACACTGCACAGGCAAGCTGATAAATAAGACTTTCTCCACTTCAGTTGCTCCTAGAGGGATTTTTTTTTCCCTTTAGAATGGGCAACTGATGAAGTCTGTGCGGCAAACATTATATTAGCTTGGACGTCTACAGCACAGGAGCAGAGCATGGTCTGGGCCACGGCACCCCGGGCCTGTCCTGCAAACGGATTTCCTGGTTCACCATCCGACTGAAGACGCTGTGACCGCACAGAAGGGACCTTCGAGAGATGGTGGATGTGTACTTGGGAGTCAGCATGCCGTTTTTCCTGTCTCCGGGAGGTCTTGGGGATCTTATACAGACATTTGGAGCAAAGTTTACTGAAAAGACACTGGAGACCGTGCCAGACTGTGGCATAGGTCGGCAGAGGGGAACCCATGTGATGGCTCAGTCAGGGTTCCTATATCAGATCTGCCTTTGGCCCCATGGTGGGTGTGCACCACCTAGTTCCTCCTGGGATGGAGGTCTACTGTGGAGAACAGGAGGAGCATCTGGGGAAAGATCTCTGTGGCCTGGAGAGAAGCAAGGAAGGAACAGCCTGATCCTGAGGATCGGTGGATGTGACTCTGGGTGCTGTTGCAGCCATCGTTTAGGGCAGAGAATGGAAATTAGTCACAGAAAGGAGTCCAGACTGAGGGACACTGCAGTTCCTGTGCCCTGTGCCTGAACCACAGCACAGACCTCCTGTAGCAGAGACACTCCAAATTATGTGTAAGCCTTTTCCTCAAAGTGCTTATGGAGAGAGGAAGCCCCAGCATCTCCAAGGACCCTAAAGCTCTCCCTGCAGGTGTTCTATAGCCTGGCCAGGGTCTCCTCTCAGTTAGCGGCGGGATGGAGCCCCTACTCACCAGGGAACTCAGCGCCCATCGTGGAGGGCCAAGGTGTGGCTGGGGCAAGGGTGCTGAAAAGTTCAAGCTGTGTGCAGCAGTGACAGGAAGAGCCATCTGCAGAGGCAGAGAATGGAAACCTGCATTTTCTCTCCTGGGGCTGAACTCCAGGGGAGGAGGAGGGGCTTTGGGGGTGTGGTCATTGTGACCCTCCTTTGGGGAGACCCTAGTAAGTTTCAAGGTTTTTGTCTTTTGTTTTTTGTTTTTTTTTTTTTTTTGAGACAGGGTTTCTCTATGTATTCCTGGTTGTCCTGGAACTCACCAGGCTGGCCCTAAATTCACAGAGATCCACCTCTGTCTCCCGAGTGCTGGGATTAAAGATGTACACAACTAGGTCTAGATAGAATGTTGTTTTTTTTTGTTTTTTGTTTTTTTTTTAAGTGCTCAGCAGTTAAGAGCACTTGTTGCTCTTGAAGAAGACCTGAGTTTGGCTCCCAACACCCACATAGTGATTCAGTCATTCTTAACTCCAGTTCAAGAGGATTTGACCTTCACAGGCACCAGGCACTCACACGGTGCACATATATACATGCAGGCAAAACACACACAAAATAAATATTTTTTTAAAAAAGAATTGGGGTGTGTGCTGGAGATGTAGCTTAATGGCTGGTAGAGCACTTGCCCACATCCCCTGGGTTCAATACAAAGAGTGTTCTTTCAGCCAGTTCTGTCCAGCTGTGGCTCAGACAGTTGTTGAGTCAGCTGCAACACATATCCAAAGTAGAGAATTCAGAGGTCATGCAGAATAGGAATCAGCATGCTTCTGCCAAAGTGGGCAAGGGCCCAGTTCTAGCCTTGCAGAACAGACACCAGGCCCTACACTTCCTCAGCTGACTCCTCTAGAGCTGCAGACGGTATGAGATACCAGTGTCGCGCAGTGCTAACTACCTGAGTACCCTATGAGATGCTGCTGTGAACCAGGGTCCTCACCACCTGCTGTCTGACCAGGGCCCAAGACAGCACCTGAAACGATGATGACATGCATGTTCGCTTTCTGAGGTCTAGGAATTCCTTACCAACAACTGCCCCTGCCTCACACAGAGCCCTAAAATCCTTAGTGAGAGAGAAGCATCCTCCTTCACTGGGTCTAGTATCCCTCCCTCGGTGTCCACAGTGTTTTTCTTCATGGGGTCCATATGGGCCTCTGTGAACAGCATCAACTGTCTTTATATAAGCCAAGGGTCCTAGGTCAGGTTTGATAGCCTCTGCCCACTGCTCCATATGCAGACCCTGCTGTCATCAGAAAGACAGGCAGTGTCATCAGATGCATGGGAGGAAGCACTTCAGAACAGGGTGCCTTGTGCGCAACCAAACATGTACTAACGCATGGGACCTTTGGGGCCGGTGCCAACTCATGGGAAATGACACTTTTCCTTCACTCAGCACACCCAAAGGGGGGACACTAGCTCCTCCAGATGGCTGCCCCGTCATCCTATCTCCTTTGATCTTCTACAGAGGAATACTGAAGACCCAAAGCTCAGACCTGTGGGTGGCCTGATGTGCTCAGATCTGTGGTGTCCCATGCAAGGTCTGGCATAGTCTAGCTCTTGGGCCGAGAGTCTCCATGATAGGAACTCCCCAGTCTCTGCTGCATACACAGATCCCATACAGACTGGCTCACTCAGCAGAATAGCAAGGCACAAAGGCGAGAGTGTGAAGAGGACAGGAAGCATGAAGAAAAACCTGACAGACTTTGTCAAGTCCCCCAGCTTGGAGAAAATCCAGCACCTCTGCCCCCCATGGGACACGGGCATTGCCTCTGAACAACTTCAAAATGATTTAGGACCGGGAAGGTCAGATGACCTCCAGTCCCTTGGCCCCTTCCCAGTTCTTATAGTCCCAGGGTGGAAGCCAGGGGGTAGAGCAGATCCTGAGTCAGGAGAGCAGAGGCAAGAGTAGCCACCCAGAGTCCCACTGGGCCCCCCCACACCTGCACCACCTGCACCCACAATGCTCAGACCTGCACTGTGCATTCTGTACCGTCTGTACCCACAGTGTCTGCACCCACCCATCCCACACCCGTACCCTCCAGCCTGCAGCCCCATCCCACACCCACATCACTCAAACCGCAATGCTCAAGCTCACACTGCCTACCCCAGCCCTCTCTCACCAGTAGAAGTAATAGGCCAGGGCCACAGCCAGCAGTGCGACGCAGACCCCGGAGAAGAGGCAGGTTGAGGAGCTGGTCAACATGGCTACCCTCTGTCTCGTGAACTTCTCGTGGTGAGGAGGGGCCTGGCTGTGAGCGCAGGTCTCTGGCAGATTAGGGCGCAGGCCAAGGAAAGAAGTTGTGACTGGGCCTGTACTGCTCACGTCAGGTAGGCACAGTGACTACTAGACTGTCCCTAGGGCTATGTCCTGCAGTGCCCGCCCAGCCACAGACTATCTAGTGACAGAGGACGTGTTGAAGCAGGACACAGGGCAGCCTCTTCTCCGGGCTACCGCTGCAGGCTCTGCTGTCGAGCACACACTAATCCAATAAGCAGCTTTTACCAGGAGCCACTGTAAGCATGATGTAGGTAGTAACTGGGCCCCGACCAGCACTGGTCCCAGGGCTGGGTCTTAAGAGTACTATAGGTTCCTTATCCAGCAGCCAGGGGCTTCAGGTCCAAAGAGGAGGCCTGCCAAGTCCCAGAGTCCCCAGTTCAGTGCCCCAGACACTGTTCTTTGGGTTCCTGTGTCTGATGATGCACTGTAAGAAGAATCACCCCACAGCCTGGACACACTGTATGGAAGCTGCAGTGCTCAGTGTCCTGTGCTTTGTGGCTTCCAGACCAAGACTTCTGAATCCCGAAGAGAAGAGTGTAAAAGCTGAGCTAAAAGATGCTGGCCTAGTGAGAAGAGATGACCCAGGGGCCAGAGACTCACTCCAGGGATAGATTGCCAAAGCAGGGGACATGTCAGCGAAAAGGGGCCAGGCCTGCAGTGAGAACCATGTCCGAGCTCAGATGTACCCACAGCATCCAGCTTAGGGCAGATTCTACTGTTCCAGCTGAAGCTGCACCAACCATGCTCTCCAATGGGCTCTTGACTCAAAGGATGGGCGTCACCTACAGACACCCATCCGGAGGAGCACACGTCAACAGGGGCCACACCTGAGACTCACTGTCCTTGGGTTTGGGGGAGGAGCCCTCTTACCTTAAAGCAATCACAGATGTAAACAGAACATTTACTCTTAAACAAGCCCAAAGATTGCCCTTGGAGGAGGCACTTGGGGACAGTCACCCAGGCAACCTATGTCCTGCTGTGATTCGCCCATTTTCCTTAAGGTAGAAGGAGGACTGCTTACATCAGGACTGGCAAGGTTTGGATGAAGCCCCCCGATCCCACTGGGGGTGCTTCCTCACAATGGTGTTTCTACCTCCCATCCCCCAGAACCTGAAGAAATGAATCCCCTTAAACAGTCGTGGCTGTCCTGGAACTTACCACATAGACCATGCTGGCCTCAAACTACCCACAGAGACATGCCTTCCTCTTTGCTGGATTAAAATGTGTGTGCCACCATGTCCGACAAGACTAAAACTTTTTAAATTGGGCAAGGATCAGGAAGAAGGTTCAGCAGGCTAAGGCACTTCACCAAGCCTGACAACCTGAGATCAGTTCCCAGAACCCATATGATGGAGAGAACCAACTCCTAAAAGTTACCCTCTGACTTCCACATTTGTACCATGGCTACAGTAAGGAAATACATGTTATAAATAAACAAAGAAATGAAGTGGACCAGTCTCCTGTCCACAGTGTCCTCTCTGCTGGTCTTGGTAATACGTCCCACTCAGGGAGCCTGCAGAGATTCCATGACATGTCACCTCATCCCCTAGTCCTCTGTCTCAATCCCCTTTCCATCTGGCCTGCCCTCGGGGTGGCCCTCAGGGTGGAGAACTCCTGTGTGTGGCCAAAGCTTGGCTGAGGGATTCCTGCATGTACACGTCTTCTGGTGAAGTGTCAGCACACAGCCTCTTATCAGGGTTTGGCTCAACTCTATAGGCTCCCTGACCTGTGCCCCACGGTACAGACAAAATGACATGTTTGAATGCCAGTGCCAGCTCCACCCAGCAGGTCCAGGTGCCCTCTCCACTGCAGGCCTATGATATTCCCCAGGTTCTCAGCCATGAAGAATGCTCATCTGTGGGCTCTCCAGCTCACCTCTTGATGCTGTGCTTATCTGTTACCCTGGGACTCTGGGGACCTGGCCTTGTCCTTCTCTCTACTCAGTGCTAGGTTGTAAAGACACTAGGAAGGATGGTTAAAAAAAACCAGGACCTAGGAGTTGCTGGACATGACAAAGTCCTAAGTGGCCAGCTGTTTCGAGGATACTATCACTGTGGCTGAACCTTTTCTGTGGAGGAAATAGGCCAAGACTCAAAAGAACACGTAGAAAAAGCAAAAGCAGACAAAAAGGACTACATCAAACTAAGAGGCTTCTACAGAGCAAAGGACACAGAAACAGCATGAGGAGGTGGCCATAGACTTGGGGAAGCCTACCAGTCAAACAGCTGTTCAGGCCTGTGATGGTTAATACTGACTGCCAATTTGACAGGGTCTGTGATCACCAAAAAGACAAGCTTCTAGGCATGTCTGGGAGAGTAGGGCTAGGAGATGGCTCAGTGAGTAAATCACTTGCTTTATGGAGTCCTGCGTTTAAATCCCAAGAACCCACATAAGGCTGAGCATGTTGGCTAGAGGCTGTAATCCCAGTGTGCTTCTGGGATTTGAAGGTGGTGAAGACAGGAGTCTCCCAGAAGTGTGTTAGTTAGCCTGGAGTATACAGCCATAAACAATAGATACCCTGCCTCAAACAAGGTGGAAGGGGAAAACTTCAGCTATGATAGCTGAGGTTGCTTGGACACATAAGCATCTGCTTTCTCTTACATACACACACACACACACACACACACACACACACACACACACACACGGGGTTAGAGACAGACACACACACAGACAGACAGGGGTGGAGGAAGAGGATTAAAAAAGATTAGGTTAACCTCTGGACATGCCCCTTGGGGATTATATAAATTAGGTTAATCAAAGTAGAAAGACTGATCCAAAATGTGGGCGGGTCCGTCCCATGGGCTGAGATCCCAGAGTAAGTAAGCAGGAAACAGTGAGCTGAGCACCGAATTCACCTCTCTGCTCCTGACCTGTGACCCGCTGCCTCCTCGCACTCCCCGCCCCCGACGGCTGTGCCTTCCAACGGTGAGCCCAAGCAAACTCTTCTTTCCTGCCTTGCTTTGTCAAGGGTTTCGTCACAGCAACAAGACAAGTGTCTCAGTCAGAGACCAGTGTCCAGCAAGGGGCTCAGTTCACGATCAAGCCACAGATAACAGAGCTGTCCCCAAAGACAACACGCAGACAGATGGCCAAGAGACGCTGTGAGGAGTATTCACTGGCATGGTGCAAACGTCAGTACCCGCAGTAGCTGTCATGGGGACAAGTGCTGACGAGGGCCTGGGGAGGGGGGGCCACCGCACATCAGTGCAGCCGTTATGGTACAACACTATGGAAGTTAAGAAACGCGAGATGCCTTATCACCTAAGTGGCCATCAGTGGATGAATGGGCAGCGAAATGGTGCATGCACACAATGGAATATTATCCAGCCATAAAAATAAATAAATAAAACAAGTCTTGACATCTGCATCAGTGTGGATGAAATAGAGAGCACTGTGTTAAGAAAAGTCAGGCAGAGAAGACATTCTGCACAGTCTTACTCAGGTGGAATCTATGAGGTCCATCTCATAGACACAGTGTAGAACTGCTGGGGGCAGTGGCCATGAGGGTCAAAGCTTCAGACACACTGGAGGAGTGGTGGGGCTGTGTGGCACTGTGTGACAACCACAGTGACTGACTGCACTGCCCTGGTGCCTCTGTCCCAGATGGCTATTACTAACCTCCTACCTCCTCTCCATCCCCAGCACAGTGTCCCCAGCACAGGACAGCCCAGGGCTGGCCCCAGCACTCCCATGGCTCAGACGCTTGTTAAAAGATGCCATGTTTTGGCCGCCTCAGATACCCTGCTCTCCTGATGTTCTAAGTCTGAAGAAAGCACCCTGGCTGAACTACAGCACAATGCCAGGACACCATGCCCTCTCCCCATGCTAGGCTCTGAGTGCTGCAGAAACACATGGTCCAGGCAGCCAGGCACCTCTGCCTGCAGCTACCTTGCTATGCTTACTAGGTTAATGAGCCCAGGTCACCATTTGACCAAGTTTGCTGCAAGTCAGGAGGCCAGTGAAGGCATATCAGGACCACTCAAGGAGGATGCTGCCTGGTGCTCACCTGCCCCGCCCACACTTCCCTGGTTCTCACCACGCCCATCCCTCCAGCTCTGCCTCTAGACTGGCAGCTGTTTCCTGCAGTTCCAGGGAGGAGCCAGAGTTGCTACTGGTGCTGGATGGCACTCCCCTGGCCCTCACCTGCTCACAGGGTGGAGGGCTCTGTGCCCCACTCTCAGCCTGGCTCTGTAGGGACCCATTCATTGGACAGACACTGGAAGGAAGTGCCCACTGTCCGGCTCCTCACCCCAACCTGCCCTCCCATCTTTACATAAGCACGCGCATGAGGAATAAAAGCAGAATCCCACCGTGTCAGGCTCCGTGCCTCAGGGATGGCGGAGAGTCCAGGAGCACAGCAGCAGGGATCTCAGGGACCCAGCCGGTAAAACGCCCTTCCAACAACATGGGGACACGTGGGGAATGGAGTTACTATGTAGACCAAACAAAGAGTAAACAGGCCATGGCATGAGCCCAGGAGCCTGGGGCCCTGTCTCCAGGGTGCTGAACGTATTTGGAAACATTCTCTCCAGGTGCCGTCTGGGCAGCTCATGATCACCCCAAGGCATTTGTAAAGGCAGGCGCAAAGGAGAGGGGAGACCCTGGGCTGTATCTGTGAAGGGTGGGTTCTACATTAAGAGCATAGACCAGCCTAGCCCCTGCGCCTGGACACTGGATGATGGAGATGCACTTACAGACACAGAACAGTGGGGGCAGCAGAGAGATGCATGGAGAGCCTCAGGGAACTTGCCGGTGGCCATCTCATGGTGGTAAGGAAAACACCCAGCGGGCAGGACAAGGGCTGGAGTGTGGCTCAATGGAAGAGGACTGGCCTGGCATGTGCAGAGCCCCAGTTCCAGCTTCCTTTATGTTGACTGTGGCACGGGGACATCATGCTGTGTGTGACTGACAGACAGAAATTTGCCCCTCCTGGAACATCTGATATCAAGACTGTGCTACCAGCTTGAAATTGGCCCTAGAGGGGAACTCGAGGAAAAGCAGTTATTTTAGACAAAATAGTTCTGACCTTATTACACCTTATAGGAAGCAGCCTGCTTCATCCCATGTATCCAGCCTACACTACAATTGAATTTCTGTCACCTCCAAGTTGTGTGTCTTGCCACGGGAGTGTCATAACCTATGGAACCGGGAGGAGACTTCTGTTCCAGAAGGTGCCCCCCTCAATCACTCCAGAGGACTGGAAGTATCTCAAAGGGACTCTTCCTAACTCAAAACAACAAAGTTAGCGCTAGTGACGTGGCACCTGGACACAAGCACCCATGGAGCTAGGCTTGGACTGTACATCTCAGCTCTAAACCCTGCTGCTGGCTCTGGGTGAGCAGTGATGCCCACACAGGCACCAACTACCACCCCCCGACACACACAGGGCTGCCTCTGCACACTGAGGTTCCTGTGCCAAGCACTCAAATGCTCACCATCTGCAAATGACACTACCCGTCACCAGCTTGTCCCTGGAGATAGGCTCATGACACCCCTGAGAATCACTGCCTGCACTGCCCACATGCCCTGGCAGAGTGGGTGCCAGTGCCTTAGAGAGTTAAGAACTGCAGGCACTGCTCTTCCTGCTGGCATGAGGAGACGTGATGATAGAGCAGCCGGCCAAGGCAGGAGCAGCATGGTGCATGTCTCCACAGGGCAGTGTGGCATGTGCAGGAAGGAGCATTTTCTACCTCTAAGGTCACTGCCTTGCCCAATACATAAGAAATCGTGTCCATCTTTCCTTTTTTGAGTCTGTCTAATCATCATACTCTGGGCTCTCTTGCATAGATTCCTATGTGCTAGGATTATAGGTAATTACCATGATACCTGGCTGGAAAACCAAATCTCATTGCGCCACCTTGGCAGGGTCATACAGGGACAGACCAGGGAAAGCCAGATACCAAAGCCAGAACCATGCCTGTCTGCCTCCCCACCTGCCCGTGCTCACCTTCAAAAGCACCACGGTACCCACACTGCCACCCACCTTCTCACCAGCAGGACAAAAGATCTGACAGAGAAGATGGGTCCCCAGCCGGCCAGCATCCGTAGCTCACCCTATGTTCACCTGCTGATTCTGGCTTCTCCGAGTAGGGTGGAGCCAAGAGCAGGATGGCCCACCTTTGCCAACTTCTAAAGGGAACCATCTCCTCACATGATGGCCCTTTCAAAGGTACCTTGAATAGACCCAACAGGGTGCAGGCAGGGCCCTGTCAGACGCTGGCTTTCACCTCTGGAAGCTGGTTTGTAACTGGTGCTTGTAGAGAGATTTCTTAGGTTTCAAAGTAAAAAGTTCCAAAGGCAAGATGAGGAGCCATTTCTACATACGCCAATTTCCTCCGAAGCTCTGAGGCAACAGACAAGAAGATGGGGCCCCACGTCTTAGCATGGCACAGAGCCTCGGGGCAAACCTAGGCCTTATCTAGCATCACGCCACCCGGAACAAACCAATAGTTTACATGGTGCCAGCCAGCAGGGCTGAAAGGGCACTGCCCGGGGTGCCTGGTCACCTGTAATACAACAGGGAAGCAAAGAGTCTCCCACAAGTACTCAGGGAACAGGAAAGGCCGTGGGAATCCATACACAAAAGTTCACGAGCAAGCAAGTCTGAAGCTCAGAGTACTGTCATTCTGTGCTCAGGAGCAATGCGGAGAAAGGCTGAGGCATTCTATTGTAAGAGACAGGAAGGCTCCGGGACCATCACAGTGCCTGCTCTGTGGTGTTCACCAGCTCTGCAGCTGTGGAAGCCTGCCCAAGGAGGACCAAGGAGGGCAGGAACTCCAGTGGCCTCCAGCTACAGCCCTGTTCCTTATCACCAGGTACACCCTGCACCTGCCCCAGCAGCTGTCTGGCCTTAGGCACCACACTGAAGGGTTCTTGGATGCTTCTTAGTTCAGACATCCTGTGGTTCAGCACTCCAAAATACTGCTTGGGAAGCCCAGTACAGAACTCTGGAATTGGTGTGTGTGTGTGTGTGTGTGTGTGTGTGTGTGTGTTCATGTGCATTGTGTATGTGTGTTAAGTGAGAAATGTGCAATGGGCATAGGAACAGTTTCCATTAAAAGGCTATTGAGGGCTGGCAGGATGGCTCACCAGGTAAAGGCACTTGCCATGTGGGCTTGGGGACCTGAGCTCTATTCCTGGAAGAGGAGAACTGGCTCCCAAAAGTTGTCCTCTGACCTCCTCACACATACCTTGGCACATTTATGCCCAGACTCTCACATACATATACGTCATATATACAGTAATTTAAAAAAGGAAAGGTCACAGAGCTTTAGGAGGTGTGAGGCAGTAAGTCCCCCTGTTTGGGGAATGTCACCCCTCTAGGAAAGCCAGTGTGTGCAACAGGGTCCCCAAAGAACCACGACCAGTGGCACTGCCTGACAACACCTCCCTTCAGAAATGGAGCCTCAACACGGAGCTGGGAGTGGATGAGGGAAGACTCCAGAAGCTACGGTGGAAACAACGTGCTCCCGAAGTAGACGTCAACCCTCTGGAAACAGTGACACCGAGGACAGACAGACGGCACCGGCCACAGAAGGGAGCAGCCTGGGAAGGAAGGGTGACCTTGGCGGAGGCCACCGTCTCTGTCACCAGCCCCTCCTGTCCAGTTAGACCAACAGTCTTAATGCGCTTGGTGCCTCCCTGGAGGTGCCGGGTCACCTACTTCTACAAAGTCACTTACTAAAAATACAGGGCTTACGGGGAGGGGAGGGCTGGCAAGGTGGCACTGTCCCCACGTAGCTACTGGCCAGAGGCCACTGTTCACAGAGCCTCTCACCCAGGGGATGGGGTGAAAGGGTGAGCAGATGGCTCTGGCTTCCTCAAATTCAGGGCCAGTTGCTCTGTAGAGGAAAAACTTGAGGCCACCACATTCTGAAGAGATACGCAGAGGGCACTAGCGCCTTGTGTCCCCAAGTCAGCCTGGCCTCAGATGAGCTGCAAAACAGACTGGTCCCTGGCTGCGGGGTCCTTGAGGTTGGTCACATTCATTTATAGAGCATGCAGCAGCCACAGGCTCTCAACTCTGAGGCCACTGGGACCCCTCATTTTTCTGGGTTGGCAGTGTGGAGCCAGGGGCAGAGCCTGGGCCTTCTATTCTTGCAAAACCCAGTCATCTGCTCTTCTGCATGCAGTCCCCAGGCCGAGCTCATGAAAAGGAGTTCCACCAGCCTGACCAGTGGCTTTTGGCACTGCTGTTCCCACTTGGCAGAGGGAGGAAAGCTCCCCTCCCCCAGCTGCCCGCCTCCTGTCGAAAAAGACACAGCACAGCTATCTTAGGTAGAGGCAGCCACTGCCTGGGCACAGCACCCAGTTCCTAGCCACAGGGGTTCCGATGACCCCTGCTGGGCATCTAGAAAAAAAGCCATTTGGCCATTCCACCTGCGTCCCCACTGTGTCCACAGCTGGCCTGGTCCAGCCAGGGGATCTGCTGGCCTCCAAACAGCCTGTGGAGGTTTGAGAGAAAATGGCCCCCAAAGGGAGTGGCGCTATTAGGAGGTGTGGCCTTGTTGGAGTAGGTGTGGTCTTACTGGAGGAAGTGTGTCACTCTTGGGGTGGGCTTTGAGGTCTCTTTCTCTCAAGCTTCACTCAGTGTGACAGTCAGTTGACTTCCTGTTGCCTACAAGATGTAGCACTCTCAGCTCCAGCACCATGTCTGCCTGCATGCTGCCACACTCCCCATCATGATCATAATGGACTGAACCTCTGAAAACAATTAAGCCAGTCACCCCAATTAAATGTTTTCTTTATAAGAGTTGCTGTGGTCATGGTGTCTCTTCACAGCAATAAAAACCTAACTAAGACACAGCCCCACACCTTTGTCCTTGCTCATGCCACATGCTTGAAAGGACACAACTATCTATCTCCCCATAAGTCCCTTGAGGTGGACTGCATCCTGAGTAGATCAAATACAGGTAGGTAAAGGGTCCTGAGAGTCACATGTCACTCAGAGCAGTCACAAGCCTGTCCCCAATCCTAGAAGCAGCATGCATTATCAGGCAGTATTAAACGCTGCCTTAGGAACCACAGGCTCTGGTGGCTCTCCTACTTTCTCAGGACAGTAGATAACAGGAACCCTCTTGGGACCCCTGACCCACCTGCTTTAAACCAAGTCCATACAGCTCCATGCAGACTGTTGTAGCAGGCTCCAGAGTCACCACCCCCTCCCAGAACCCACGTGGGTGCATTCCCAAGGCACCCTCCACTTATCTTTGAGTGCTTGCTAATCTAGAACAGGGCTGCAACATTTCCCCCCAACTGGGTACACTGATGAAGGGGAAGGGATCACATTTCAGGGTCCACATTGGTCCTTCATCAGTCCCTGTGGGCTCCTGCCCATCTTCACTGTCCCCTCAGCATACAGCAAGTAGAGAGACCAGGGACACAAAGGAGGGGCTGGCCTGAAGAGCACAGCCTCTGGTCCTCCTGAACCCCATGTCAGCTCACCCTGTAAAGTGACATTCTGCTGGTACAGGCTTTAGCCAGGAAGTCGTCCTGCCATGTTCTTCCCAAGTCAGGAACAAATACTGATACTTTTAAGCTCTGCCAGCCTGGCACTGCACTTACCTCACTCCTCATTCAAAACCAGGAAGGGAAATCAGGGATCTTAGGAGATCCCCAGCCTACAGCTGCTTCCACCTCAGGGTCTCCTGCTTCAGCAGACTTCACAACACTACCTTGCTCTAGGACCTGAGCCCGCACACCTAAAGGCTCTATGAACGTCACGAAATCACTCTCACGCAGACAGAACTTGACTCCAGAGGTGGGTTCTAGTCCCCTTATCCAGCGCTGAATCCTAACATGACCCTACATGCCTAGCTTGGATGTATCCCCTGTGAAAGTCCACAGCTGCTTCCTCGGCCTCCCTCAGCATCCAAGGCCCTCCATCAGCACCAGGAAAGAGGTAGCCCAGAGCTCACAGAAGCATGTCCTTTGGTTCCCTCTGCTCCTAACTAACTTCCTGTATCCCAGAGGCCATGGCCACTTGTTTTTCTCCTGACTTGGTTCTACTTGCTAACAGAACTCATTTTTGCTAGCCTTGGCTCCAAGCAGCATGTCCTTGTCTGTGGCTGAACAGTGGGCCCCCAATCTGAGGCATCATGTTGGTTCTGCTCTGGTCCGTGGTATATTTACTGTTCTGGAACACCTTCTTTTGCTTTGGTACCCCACTGTTCCTGCCTGGCTGACAATACTAACAGGCCTTGTATGTCATCTACATACTGTATACGCTCCTATGACTTGCCCAGCCAGGTGGAAACAGCACATCACAATCAATGAGTTAGTCAAGGAGGCAGAGCTACTGAGGCAGGGTACAACAGATGCCAGAGGAGGTACTCAGTAGAAAGACTTGATGACACTCGGTACAGTGAGCAGAGGGCAGGAGGGAGAAAAGCAGGTCATGCTGGGAAACAAAGCAGAACATGATCAAATACCACCACATCTGCAGGATGCTACACTCCAGGGACTGTGAACTCAAGCTGCTCTTCAAAACGAACTTAATCTCAGTACTTAGGAGGTAGATCAGTACTTAGGAGGCAAGCAGATCTCTGAGTTTGAGGCCAGCCCTGGTCTTCATAGTGAGTTCCAGGACAACCAGGGCTACACAGAGAAACCAAAAGAAAAGAAAACAAAACAAAACAAAAAATAAAAAACCAAAGTCACAGCCAGCTGTAGTAGTGCACTCCTTTAATCCCAGCACTCAGGAGGCAGAAGAAGGAAGATCTTTGTGAGTTCGAGGCCAACGTGGCCTACATAGCGAGTTCCAGGACAGGTAGGGATATGTAGAGAAATCCTGTCTCAAACAAATACACACACACACACACACACACACACACACACACACATACACACACACACACGAACCAAAATCATGATGTTGGAGTGCAGCTCAGTGCTGCAGAGAAGCCCAGGGCCTACCCCAGCATGACAGATGGAGACAGTCTACTCTACAGAGGTTAATGTAGAAGATGGCGGTGAGGCTGCCCTAACCACCTTGCACGCTGGCCACTGGATGTCTACTCTAGTCTGCTGAGATGGCTGTGTAGCTTTAAGAACCCAGGATCACTCTGTTCTTGTTCCTGTCTGCCATGGCTTCACTGACTCCTCCCTGTGATCTCAGGGGCAAGGGTGCAGCTCTGCTTTCTGGACCCAAGCCAGGCCTTGTCACTCCTGCTCCTGGGGGGACAGGACATGTCTGTGCACATCCATTCCCACCATTACTTCTAGCATGACAATCATCACCACCTGGTACCTTATTATGAAATGGTCAGGCCATGGATGACTCTGGGAAAGACTGCCTAGTGGAATTTCTAACACACACACACACACACACACACACACACACACACACACACACACATATCCCATTCCCGTGGTTTGGCTTCCACAGTTCAAAACAGCAATGCAAAATCCCAGGTGTAAACAATACATGTTTTAAATTACTTCGATTATAGCAGGCTGCTGTCACTGTCCTAGTTTCTTAATGATTGTGTTAGCTACTGTTCGCCTGTCTCTTTGTGCACATAATCTTTGAATTCAAGTGCACCATGGGCATGCTACCATTGTGTCCAGAGGGTTTGGCAGCATCTGCAGCTCGGGTATCCATCAGGATGGATCCCTGAGGATAAGGGGGCTGAGCCTTTGCAGAAGAGAATCTTTTTAACTTTCCCATCACACCAACTTGTAGCCTGCTGGCTGGCTGGCTGACTGCCTGTGGCCCTGTGGTAGAGCTAGCACCTGACTAGCCAAGGGACCTGTACTCACACTCCACTCATAGGACAAGCCTGTGCTTGTGAGAGCTACGGTCAGGTGTAAAATGATTCACTCGCAGTTCTGACACCCCTTAGTACCCGGGGTCCCCTCCCAACTCCCAACTTGGCCATGCAAGGACAGAGAGAATCCAAGGGCTTCTCCACTCTGTGTAGTAGGAGCTTGTCTCCTTGGAACTACCCTACTCCCTAGCACAGCTCAGAGTTTTCTCTCCTAAGATCTGAGTGATTCTGCAGTATTAAAAACATACCCTGTTGAAGGACCTGTTGGTCTGAGTTTATTTTAACTCATGGGCCCTGTGCATCCATCTGAGGAGAAAGTGAGTGCCAGGCCTAAGATCACAGCCCTAATCAGCCACAGTGAAGGGACACCCCTTCCCTCAAGTCCAGTCCAGCTGGTGGTGGTCCCAGAGAAACAGTGGCTCATCAAAAGACAGTAAGTGGACACCCCTATCAGCGTGCTTCTGCAAGCATGAGATTGGTTGCCCAAAAACCAGTTACCCAAGAGGTCCTTTCACAACCGTGGGAACAGAGCTGAGAGAGAAAGCGGTGCAAGCAGGCATCAGCTCCTCGGGGCCAACGATATCAGCAACACACAGCACAGTCCTAACCACAGCAGCGGCACTGTAAGCTTAAACAATGCTCTCCATAAGCAGGGTAAAAACACGGGAGGAGGACGCTAACCTAAAGTCGTGTTTCAGCCACCCAATATACTCAGAACGCCAGTTCAGTTCTGAGTACTGGAAAGACGCCGGGAGCTGCCACGCTGCTTCCCACCCACCCTGTGCAGTCCAGGGGCAGTCAAACTCAGAGCCTGAGTTCAGCCTCACTGCTTTCCAAGGGCGCAGCAGCTATGCAAGGCTGGAAGCCACCATGCTAAGAGCCAGGCTCTGTTATCTTCTTTACTCGGTGACATCTGTCCACAGAGAGATGAGGCACTCAGGGAAGTCCTGCTGCCATGGCAGGGGCAGCAGTGGTATCGGCAGCTTCAGTGGCAGTGGCGGCAGCAACAGCAGGCATTCCAAAGGATGCACCTGAAGGAGGCTAATAGGCCAGCAGAGACAAGTGTCACTCACCCAAGTTTTCAAGGGGCCTGCTTTGGAACTTGGGCCAGAAGGAACCACAAGCCAGAACCCAGAGTGGAGGAAGACACTCCTCTAGCAGCCAGGATGAAGACGGGATTTGGAGAGGGCCGCTCATCAAGGGGCAGACCTAAGACCAGCAGGGTCTAAGAGATGCCCCCATGACACCCTTCAGTACCGTGTGGGTACACCAACCTTGACAAGGTGGGGCTGGAGCACAGTCACCCTTCCTTATGCAGGCAGGCAGATCCCCAGCAGAGTTGCAGGTGGCTCCAGAGGTATCAGGAGGCAGACTGGGCTGGCTTTTATCCCCATTCAGCCCTCCCATGCTGGGAGGAGCAGAACCTGGGCCCTGATACCTGATCACACCAGACCAGCCAGTCTTTGAACCAGAGGCAGAGCAGGGGTGTGGCCTGGAATAAGGGTCCAGCCAGCCTTCTGCCCATAACCACCAATTACCCACATGTGCCCCTGCTCCAGTGCCCAAAATGGGCCCCACAGAAAAGGTCCTTATCTAACTGCCCAGAATGAGGCCTGGGTCTGGCCAGGCCCTCCACTCAGTCAGAAGCACAGTAACAGCCAGAGAAGCCCAAACATAGCACTCCAGATGGAAGGTAGAGGAGTACTGGGAAAAGAAAATGTCTCTTTCTCCACAACCAAGTGA
>CABHPQ010157065.1:20782-40249 GCA_902168405.1 Peromyscus aztecus | reverse complement strand
CACTCATACATCTAAAACAGTAGAACTAAAAGCTAAAACCAAACAAACAAATTAGCCACAAGAGGACTCAGCTCCCCAGCCTTGAGGTCTAAGACTTGCTGGAGACAGGTGCAGTGGCAGAGACACCAGAGTAACTAACTTCTAGCTCATTGCAGTATTGGAATACACACCCTTGGGTGGAGACAAGATGCTAGTACATGTGGTACATGAAGTTGTATGTAGAACTTTATGTGACAGAGGGCTCATGCTTCAGAAAGCACTCATTGTGGAAATGGATCAAAAAAGCCCAAGACATGGGATGTAGAATCCCCAACTTCTTGTACTTCAGGGCCACTGAGATGTTCTAGTTCCTCCTTTCTGAATGAACTCTCTCTGCTTGCTATCTCTGTCTACGTACAGTTCCTTCTTTGTTAGGAACCCTGAACCCCTTTAGTACCTTTTGAACCCTGCTATTAGTGGATATCACAGAAGAGTTTACAAGCCCTGAGCATAGGAATTACCTAGGCCTGTTAAACACAGACCCTCTTTCCTGCCCCTCCCAACTTCTAATGCAGCAGTTTGGGGGCCAAGTAACAGAAAACACCCTAGTGGTTGTGGTGATACACAGGGGTGGCATGAGTTTCAGCCTCCATAAGGATGTCATGGATGCTTTGGGAAGACGTCTAGTCATCCATCATGAGATTCTTTCAGAGAGTTTAGCACACCATTGCTTGGCTTTGCTCTATAAAATAGCATATGGCAGGGGCCAGTGGCATGAAGAGACCTCTTCAGTACAGACAGGATGTGAAAAGAAAGGCTACCTTTCCTTTTAAATCCCCCCTTTTGGAAGTTAATTGGGAAAAAGCAGGAAGTTTTCCTCAGAAATTGTCTTTGCAAAGGCTGGAGAGACACTGCAACATTTAGAACTTGCTGTGTTGCAGAGGACCAGGGTTCAGTTCCCAGTACTCACGTGGCTGTGCTTATAACTGTCAGGAAGACCAGTTCTAGGGGATCCAGTGCCCTTGACTGGCCTTCCTAGGCATCAGGCATGTAGGTGGTGCACTTACACACACGAAGGTAAAACATTCATAATGAACATATATATAACTTGTCTTTGCAAAAGTTACTTTGTTAGTAGAGGCCTATTTGTTGAAATTATTGCATTTTAAAAGCAGTCATTTTGATGGTTGGTTTTATTGTCAGCTTGCCACAAATTAAAACCACCTGAGTAGGGAGCCTCAGCTGAGGAACTGTCCTGATTGCCTTAAGGGTTCTGGAAAGATGCACCTGATATGTGGGTGGCACCTTCTGGTAGCAGACCAGACTAAAAAGGGTGTGGCTGAAGGAAGCTCATTGACTTTTTCTTGCTTGACCTTCCCTCTTGCCTCTGATTGATTCACCTGGATGCTGCTGCTGAAGATGATGATTGATGAAGAAGAAGGTGATGATGAAGAAGAAGATGATGAATATGCTGCTGTTACTGTGCTTCTGTTGATTCCTTCACTGATATCAGAACCAGTGTTTCCAGACTTCCATCATTGACTGAGGACCAGTGGTTCTCCAGGAACCCCTAGGTGTTCAGTGCCAGGTTGGGACTGCCATGGCACCTGACCTCATGGACTGGTAAGTATCAGCTTTCCAACCTCTCAGGTATGTACAACACCTGTCATTACTATTTCACCATAAACTGAATTAATTACATATAATATGTATATTCATTGTATTTTGCCCTGTTCTTCTAGAGAACCCTGATGAATACACTAACTTACCAAGTAAAGCTAATGATCAAAAATATTTAATTAGACTTTGAAAATTATTGTCCAAGATCATAAAGTTTTTCTTCATAAATCTTATTGGCTCCTTCTCAGAGTCCCCTATGCCCACTGTTGACTTTTTTTCCTCTATTGCTCTAAAATAACATAGCAGTTCTTTCTAATAGTGTGCATTTTGACTTGGACATGTTCAGAGAGCATGTTATGTTTGTATCTTGTAATTTCCAACAATATTTTTGTTATTTTTCCAAATGTTTCAGTGTCATCTGAAGAGTGATCCATAGTTCATGATTTGGATTTTTGAAAGCAAAATATTGCTCATTAGTTAAAATGGAGCTCTTGCCACCTGCTAATCAAACTGATAATGCAGAACATTAGCAGATGGTTTGTGTTTTTTATTCCTTCATACAGTGAATGGGCACTTGATTGTCATTTTATGTTGATCAGCCCTTCAGGGTCTTGCACTGCTTCCCACATACACTATGCCAATATCTGATGTAATCTCAGTCTTACTGATAACAATGAAACACTGTATTCACAAGGACAGTTTAGAAATTAGTGAGATATAAAATGTACTTATTTGAAGCACATTGCATATCAGAGTTACTTGTACCACTGGATTAATCAAAATATCAAAAAATATAGATTAAAGACTGCTGGGACTAGCTTTCTATTGCCAGCCAAAGGGAACTAAGAAGATCCCTTCCCCCTCCCATGGATATGAAATGGATATGAGTAGAGAGTTATTCAGTCCACACTGTAGTTCACTAAGTTGTTTACAGAACCATTTGTGCCAACTGCCTTCAAAACAAAGTGGAAGTGACACCATCCTCTGGAGGACAGAGACACCGAGAAGCACAGGGCTTATATTCTATCTGGATACTTATTGGCTGGATCAATCAATTACTATTTCTTATTTAGTATTTACCATGTGCTCAACCCTGTGCAAAGCATGAGGGTATTCTCAGAATTATGAGCTAATGGAATAACCATGTACTTAGCATTCACTTGGACAGATGCATGCAGCCAGACAATGTATACACTATGGATGTATTTCTCATTATCTCTCTGTGCTCATATACTGTAGACCTCAGACCCAACTCACTTTGGCCTCTCAGATATTTCTGGGAGGTTTTCACCAAATAACTTTGAGACAAAAACAACACAAAGCAAAACAAAACACTGGGAGGAATGATGGGGAAAAGCAACTGCCCACTGGACGTGGTGGTACATTCCTTTAATTTTAGCATGAAGGAGATAGAGGCAGGCAGATCTCAGTGAGTTCAAGGCCAGCCTGGTCTGCATACTGAGTTTCATGTCATCCAGGGCTACATGGTGTGACCCTGTCTAAAAAGAACAAACAAATAAATAAATAAAGCAATTGCCTACATATCTACCACACAGCTAATAACTGCTGTTATATAATATTGGGGAGGGAATTGGGAATATTACAGAATTTCTTATTAAATTTATGGATGACAGTCTAAAGACAGAGTGAGGTCTAAGAACAGAGACTAATCGTCTCTTTGCATTTTGATATTTATACTTTTATACATAATTGTGTCAAACACATTACCTTAAGATATCCTGATAGATACTGCTCTATGGGGCCTTAAGCCTTTGGTTATCTTTTCAAAAATTTATTTTTATTTTTAATTTTCTCTACCCCCCACCCCGTCTCTCTCTGTGTGTGTATGTGTGTATGTGTGTCTATGTGTCTGGTATGTGCAAGTGAGTACAGTACCCACAGAGGCCAGAATAGGGCATGAAATCTCCTGATGCTGGAGTTGTAAGCTTGTGGGAACCCAACTCCAGGTTCCGGAAGAGCAGCAAGTACTCTGAATTGGTTATTTCTTTTAAAATTTATTCTGCTCTGTCTCTTCAGCTGGATAACTTTTATCTACACATGCAGACAACTTTATCTATTGCAGCTTCATCCTGTTGTTGAGACCATCCTTACACATTTAATTTTAGACATTATATTTTTTAAGGCTCTAAATTATTACTCAATTCTTTTATGGGGTATATATTTCTACACTGATTTTCAACTGTTTTATTCAGTTCATGTTTTCCTTTATTGCATAGGAAATAGTATTTCTGGCCAGCTGCCTTTGTCTTGAAAATGAATCTTCATTACATAATCTTTTTTTTTTTTTTTGTTTTGTTTTGTTTTTTCAAGACAGGCTTTCTCTGTGTAGCTTTGTGCCTTTTCTGGAACTCACTTGGTAGCCCAGGCTGGCCTTGAACTCACAGAGATCCGCCTGGCTCTGCCTCCCAAGTGCTGGGATTAAAGGCGTGCGCCACCACCGCTTGGCCATAATCTGGTTTTACTCAGAACAGTTTGAATATGGTGTGTGTAAACTCTGTCTTCTGGGATAACCCTCTGGAGAATGCTAGGTTTTATTTTAACTTATTAATTCACTGTCCATCATGGAGTCAACATCAATTTTAGATTATTGTTTGAACTTTTGCATTCTTATTAACCTTTATGGATTCCCATACTATAGCTCTGTTTAGTAACACACACATATTTATTTACTCTTACTTTGAAAAACTGTGTCTCTTGAGTACAGTCCTTTGTTTGCACTTAGTGTATTTGAATCTTAATCTACTGTTGTGCTCTCTACTCACCTAAATGGGTTTTTATTAATCACTTTCTTCCTCTTTGCATTGATCAACTTTACCATTATTCTACTTCTTTTTGATTACAGAAGCCTTTTTGCTTATATCCTTTTAGCATTATGTTTGAAATCATAAGAACTATATTTAGCTATTAATTTAGTGTTAATTGTCATGTTTAGCATTCTTTCAAACTGTGAAAGTAGCTTGTAGTGCTTCTTTTATTGCCTTATACTGTTCAGTAAAGTTACTCACACATTAGTAAAGCTTTATTTGCTCTCTATTTGTTAGGCTTTTTAAAAAAAGTACTTGTATGTGTGTGTTTGTGTGAATGTATTCCACATGTGCAGTTGTCCATGGAGACCAGAAGAGGGCGTTAGACCTTTTAGTTAACCCACAGTTGTGAAGTGAATGTCAGGAACTGAACTCAGGTCCTCTTGAAGAACAATAAGTTCTCTTAGCTGCTGGGCTGTCTCTCTAGCCTGCTCTGTTTTTTAAGTATCTCTGATCTCTAATTCATCATGGCTGCTTTTTATTGTGACATAAGAATATTCATTAAAATTTCCTACTGTACATGGCTGCATGTTTCTTCTAAAACTGCTTTTTTCCTTTATATTTTGAATTGTTATTTTATCAAGCATGCGATTTAACGTTAGTGATTATTCTTTCTTTTTTTTAAAGCACACTTTCTCACTTGTTTGCTCTCTTTGTGTGCTGGTATGCAACGTCTCAGACCTGCTGGGCAAGTGCTCTACAATTCAGCCAGAGCACTGGTCCTCCTTGGCTGCATAACAATATCACCTTAGCTACCCAGAATCCACCTGGAGTCTGTTCCTTCTTTTAATTCATTTTCTAATTATTTCTTCTTATTCTTTTTACTATTTCCTCCTTTTGTTTTTATTCCTTTGATACAGAGCAGTTAGGTAAAGGGTTTTTCATAATTATTATTTTTTTTTCATTCATTGGATTTCTTGAATGTGTGGGTTGCTATCCCCAGTGTTCTGTCTTTTCTGTCCTCACTTTTGATTTTTGGATGGTTCTCAATAGTTCCTTCTGCTTTAGTCACACTATCCCCTCTATAGCTAATTATTCCAATTCACATCATTTCTGTTATTATATTAAGTTTCGGATCCATTCTTTCTCTTAGTATCTATGCCACATTTTGTATTTTCTATTCCTGTAACAAATTACTTTTTGCAGAAATTTCAGGAGGTTTTAGGTATAATTGTTTTATGGCTTGAGGTCCAATCATTGTGTCATCTTTCATTGCTCTATAAAAATATATATTACAAAATATTTGGGAAAAAATGGATGCATTTCATATGATATTGCCCATACATGGGATTTTCCTTTGTTCCTTCAGGCACATATAGGTTGTTGTACTAATCTAGGATTGAGCTTCTGTGGCTTAATAGATGCTGAGATGCAGGAAGGCTGGGAGACCTGGGAAGCTAGGGAGCCTGCTTTATTGGGATGCCAGGATGTTGGACTGCTAGGATTCTGGGATGCTAGGCTGCATGTGCAAGAGGTGGCACTCTTTGTGATGGGTGAATTTCCAGTATTCTTCCTCTGAGAGGGTTCTGGATTGTTAGTTCTGTCCCCTTAATTCACAAAGTCTATCACAGCAACACTCAGCCTTTTGCTACTTCCTGCTGAGTTGTGTTTAAACACCTGAACTTATACCTCTGAATCCATGTCTTCCAGATTTTGCTCTAGCAAATATTGGGGTAACTTGTAAACCCTTAGATTTTTTTTTCTTAATTTTAAAACTTTCATGTATTTGTCTGTGTGTGCCCAAGTATGTGCCAAGGTGTATGGTTGGAGGTTAGAGGTCATCTTGTAGGCATCAGTTCTCTCCTTCCACCATTGGCCAAGGGATAAAACTCAGGCGACCAGGCTTGACAGCAAGCACCGGCCCCCACTGAGTTGTCGTACTGGCCTACCCTTTGATTGATTTGAGAAGACTTCTATCTGTTGCTAATTTTGTCATTGATCTTCAGGTTTGCCCATGGCCCACACTGGCTACTTTTGTCCATCATCTTTGGAGTTACATTTGTAATTCTAAAACAAATGGCAGGTCGGGGAAATGCCCCCCTAGCATCATGGATATTCAGGCTCATGGAGTGATTTTAAATAGAAAATTTCACAAATCTCCCCATCCTGCACATCTGTTTTCCATATAAGTTGTAAGAGTTATTACTGAGAACTACTTAGAATGTCAAGCGTAATCTAGAATTTATGAAAGGAACGGAGACACCGAGACACAGCTTCTGTAGGAAAATCTCATACATTAAAATAAGCATCCTGGGAATCTGAGGAATTCTTCATGCGAGTGTGAGATCAGTGATTGGCACAATTTTGAATATGTGAATGAGTTCTCTTTCCCTTTTAAAATGAAATCTGTTTCCTCCATTCAGAGAAAGATTAAATATAAGACACCATTCAATCTTTTTTTTTTTAAAGAATTCATTTCCCTTCAATCATAGCAGCAAGAGATTAAGTAAATAGAATTTGAGAGTCGGCTTCACTGCCCGTTTCTGATCGTGCAAATACTGCGTTTTTTCGTGCCCACGTAGACAACCATGCCACTCCTTACCTTAATGAGAAGTGAGGATTAAGAGTGGAGCTTAGCCTGGCTTCTTCTTTTGACTGTCACATAAGGTGACAGCAAAGACACCTTCTCTCTTAGCAGAGCTGCTTGAGCAAGACTGTCTCGCATGAATATAGACTGTGTTACATGGCTCCCAATATAGCATCTAGCCACAGTTAGAAAGAGCCTTCTATTAATAGCTCTTAGAAGAAGCCTTTATCAAGGAATGTTTTCCCCTCCTGACCAGTCTTCCCGTAACCTTCCTAGACTATCTTGTCTGCAGTGGCCCATGGCTTGCTTGTTAAATAGAGTGAGTAAATGCATCTAACAAGAGAAATTCAAAGGGAAAGATAAAATCACTACCATCTGCTGCAGAACTCCAAACTGAGAGAGCTGGATTAAGACCCAGCATTCTTTTAGAACAGATTCGACCACACTGTGGGCTCCTGAGAGCTCAGTGCTGTGTTCCCCTGCCTTGGTCTTGATGAGCCTTTTTAACTGTGGCCTGGCCATTGATTCTTTTAGGGAAAGTGAGCTTAGCTACTGAGTTTTGAGGATAAGTTTGCACCAAATAAATCATGTCTTGATTTAACCACAATAAGCAATGCTAGGACATTTACTTAGCCCCACCGGCTTCAAATAAGTAAGAGCTGTGAGTTGAACCCCACTGGTGGTGGTAGCTATAACTTTGTACAAAAAACAATCAGAACTTATTTAAGATGAGTAGCATCTGTTCCCAACTCTATCCCTTTGCTTGTCTCTGGGGCTTTCTTGTAGAGTGAGTGGTTTAGAATCCTCAAGTCTTCAGGATTTGGAAATGATATGAATACTTTTTCATAAAAAGTGTTAGATACTGGGATGGAGAGACGGTACAGCAGTTAAAGAGTATTTTTTGCTGCTCTTGTTGAGGACCAGAGCTCAGTTCTCAGCATATATGGGGAAGCTAAGAATAACAACCTGTCACTCCAGCTCTATGTGTATCTAACACTGTCTTCTGGCCTCAGCAGGTACCTGTTCTCACATATACATGCACACACACACACACACACACACACACACACACACACACACACACACAAATGAAAATGAATCTTCAAAAAAATACTAGGTGTAAAGGACTTAAAATATACAAAAAGGTAAAAGTAAAAACCACATAAAATTAAAAAAAAATGAGTTGCTTAGTATCCTTAGGATATTTAAGATTAAAAGAATTCTTTGATTCTAATAAGAAAAAAATCTTCCTTCCTTCCTTCCTTCCTTCCTTCCTTCCTTCCTTCTTTCCTTCCTTCCTTCCTTCCTTCCTTCCTTCCTTCCTTCCTTCCTTTCTTTCTTTCTTTCTTTCTAACTTAAAAATACTCCTTAGTGCCAGGCGGTGGTGGCGCACACCTTTAATCCCAGCACTCAGGAGTCAGAGCCAGGCAGATTTCTGTGAGTTCAAGGCCAGCCTGGACTACAAAGTGAGTTCCAGGAAAGCTGCAAAGCTACACAGAGAAAGCCTGCCTTGAAAAACCAAAAAAGAAAAAAAATACTCCTTAGTGTAGCAAGAATCCTAATTGGTCTTAATAAAAACCCAGAGCCAGATATAGGGGTAAATGTTGAAAGATCAGAGAGACAAAAGAACAATCCACAGCTACCTCACACCTCACCAACTCCTCAGCCGAAAGGACTGAGCTCCTGTCTCCTCCTGCCTTATATTCCTTTCTCTGCCCAGCCATATCACTTCCTGTCTCCACCTCTGTAGTGCTGGGATTAAAAGTGTGTGCCACCACTGCCTGACCTCTATGGCTATCTAGTGGCTGGCTTTGCCCTCTGATCTTCAGGCAAGTTTTATTGGTTAGATCATATACAAACTATCACCACACCTTAGTTCATTTTAAAGAATTCTGTTTTGTACTGTCTGTAAATTGTCTTGTATAATTCTATGCTCCAGATGTTCTTCAACATATTCTGTCACTCAATTCATAAAAGCATTTAAGGTCAGCTCTCCTACCCCACATTAATAAGAGACAATAGAAACCTGAAATTTAGATCATTTCCTTTTCTTTTTCAAAGGAGGTGTTCTTTTGCAAACTGGAGTCAAGATTTATTTTCAAAAATGCCAGGTGATGTTATCATCCCATGAGCATGGATTGTACTTACACAAACACTAGCCCTGTAAAGCATAGTCAGAGAGGTTTGTTCATGTCTGTAGTCCTATCACTCAAGAGGCAGAGGCAGGAGGATCATGAGTTCAAGGCTAGCTTGGGCTACATAGTAATTTAGCAACATAGCAAAACCTTGTCACAATAAAACACACATACACACACAACTACATAAAAGCTTTTGGACTAGCTTTTAGAGTAAACAAAAAAGATTCATTTGTTTTAATTTTATGTGTATGAATGTTATTCCTATATGTATATAAGTGTATTTGCAGTGCCTGAAAAGGTCAAAGAGTGAGTGACGGATCCCCTGGGACTAGAGTCAGTGCCTGAAGAGGCCAAAAAGAGAGCAATGAATCCCCTGGGACTGGGGTTTGTTATAGTTGTTTGTGGGCCATCATGTAGATGCAGGGAGTCAAACCTAGGTCCTCTGTAAGAACACTGGTACCACAATGACAATGACAATGCCAGCTATGGGATCACTGGGAGACAGGAATTTTTCATTTCTATTGTGCTCTTCTAGGACTACCACCCATCTGCATGGTTCATCCTTGACTGATAATGTTATGCTTTACATGGCTTTTGCAGTAAGAGTTAAGTTTATGCTAAATAAGATGTTTATGTTATAGAACACCTCTGGGAAAGACTATCTAAACAAGGCTGTATCCATGAGTCAACTCTGACCACACGGCATCTTGCTGTGGACTGATGGGCCACTCAGAGATGACCTAGCATGAGACTCCTGTTGGGATAATGTGTCCTTTATACTGTTTTGGAAATTTTCACTTGGGGTGGGAAAGGGGAAGAGGCTACGTCTACCCTCTCCTTTTAAGGCCCTAATGACAAAACTTTGATTCCACCAAAATTCATTTGTAGGTGACTTTATTAGGGTAACTTAAAGAGTATGGGCGAGGGGTTATGGGCAGGAGTGTGGGTAACCCATAAGGCAGCCACCTTGGAACATCTACATTCAACATGGATGATGGCTTCCCTGTGGCTTCACAGATGGTCTCTTTTCTCTGAGTCATTCCCACCTTATCTATTGTAGCCCCTCCCTGAGGCCACATTCGATTAGGACAGAATTACATGCAACTAGTTTCAAGGATGGATGGATGCTCAGTTCAGGGTCCCATGACTCTCCCTGCTTCTCCTATGAGGTACCTTCAATAGTTAGTAAATCAGCAGTAGTGGTCTTTTTCAAGCAGGTACCACTGAATACGTGAAGATGATGGCATTTTGGGTCAAAGGATAGTCCTATATAACATTCAAGTAAAGGAAGAGAGTAAAGTTGTCTATAGTTATACTTTCTGGACCAATGTTTTTCTGGTGTAGAATATATTTCTGACATCATAGCTTTTGTTGTGAAGAGAAACTCAGTGATAGCCCTCCTTACAGTTAGACATGTACAACTGCCATCCACCACACCCAGAGGAAAGTGCAAAGTAGCAAGAAAGAAAAACTTGGGCAAAATTTAGTGATTGTTTGGAAATAAATGAGATTTAATGTACTTCGCCATTAGGCATTTAGTTCCTTAGAAAACTGTTGTGTATAAATGGGAAGGACTGTGGAGGAGAGAACACTATCAGCCAAGGCAGTTGATTGATTGTAACCCAGCTCTTGTTCTAGTGGATCAAAAGGAGGTTAAAAATAGAGTTGCTGCTTCTTGGTATAATATGTTGCCAAGAACATACTTACGAAGTTTCTAGATGGGCCATTCTCCAACTGTCAAGCAAATCCCAGATACTGTATTGGGTGACATCCAAGGGATAATGTCCTAATCAGGATGACCGTTGCTGTGATGAAACACTGTGACCAAAGCAACCTGGGGAGGAAAGGGGCTTATTCCATTTGTAGTCCATATAACAGTCATCATCAAAAGTAGTGAGGGCAGGAACTCAAGCAAGGCAGGAACCTGGAGGCAGGAACTGATGCAGAGACCATGGAGGAGTACAGCTTACTGGCTTGCTCCTTATGGTTTGTTCAGCCTACTTTCTTATAGAACCCAGGACCACAACGGGCTTGGCCCTCCCCCATGGATCACCAATTAGGAAAATGACCCACAGGCTTGCCTATAGCCTCATCTTACGGAGGCATTTTCTCAGTTAAGGTTCCCCCTCCTCAGATGACTTTAGCTTATGTCATGTTGACATAAAGCTATCCAGCACAATGATCAAGGTTCTGGTCTAGCACTTTGAACAGGTAATGAGATACAAATGAAGTGAACAGACTTTGGAATAAACTATGTTTTATCTTTTCCAAATGTATGTTAACAGGGCTAGTTATGATGGTCCAATGGAACACTTGTTGCTCTTCCAGAGGACCTTAGTTAAGTTCCCAGCACCCACATCAGGCATCTCACAATCACCTGTGACTCCAGCTCCAAAGGATCTAACACCCTATTCTGGCCTCTGTGGCCAATGCACACGCTTGCAAAAAAAAATTAAAATATGAAAATATATGTGTTGCCAGGTGACAAAACGATCTGGTTGTTCCAAGTCAAGACTGTTTCCCTTCTGAAGTTCCTTGTGTCTTCCAGTTCTGACATATGTGGGCACTAAAATCTTTGTAAGAATGTTGGTTGTTGAAATGATTCAGAATAGTGTGGTTCATTGTAAGCAAATTAATGTTGTTCTAGACTTAACCAGTGGAATGTAATTAAGCACAAAGATTAGTTTTTAATCTCCTCTGTGCTACCTTGTTTAGGACAAAGTCAGGCATCTGGATTAAAGTACTGTCTATGCACATGTAAATCTATTGGTTCAGTGGGGTTTATTTTCAACTCAAGAGGCTATGAGTGAATGATAACATGGCCTACTGGGTGCTGCTATGTTGGGATAAACTTTGTATCCCAAGTTGTCTTTCAGTCAGCAGATATATTGGATATGTACCATGCAGAGTAACTGGGGCATTTCCATGATTAATAAGACACCGTTCTTCAAAAAGCAATTTATTTCATGTGCATGAGTGTTTTGACTGCATGTATGTATGTGCACCAGTGCATGTCTGGTACCTGAAGAAGACAGAAAAGGGTGTTAGATCCCCTGAAACTGGAGTCCCATATGGGTGCAGGGTCTTCTGCAAGAGCAGCAAGTACTCTTATCCATTGAACTGCATCTCTAGCCCTTAAGTAAGATACTCTTTCAGGAAATTATATGCTAGTGAGACCGAGAAAAACAAGTAACATGGACACAAGTTCTGCTCATGGAGCTCAAAGGAATGCTATTCAACCCAGGTTGGGTATCGAGAAGAATTAAATATTGGAACACATCTGGGAGAGAGACAACCTGAGGGGAAGGACATTCACAGCTCTTGGTTCAGATGTGGTGATACATAGTATTTTGAGAAAACCTGGTGAGTCCTAGATACTGTAAGAGGTTTGGGATTTCTATACTACAAAGTACAAAAACAGGAAAAGGTAAAAATATATTCATTGTAGCCTGAAAAGTATATAAAGTATAGACCACAGAAGATAGCCTTACCCTATGAAATTTAAGATATTTTTTTAAAGTCACGAGAAACAATGATTTTTAAATAGTATAGTCAACATTGATATATCTGAAATTGAGGCTGATGGACCACTCTAGTTACTGTAAGGAGAACTTGTTTGAAAGAATGATAGTGGAGAAACTAGAAACCAGGCTATAATACCAGCATGTAAGAGACTCAGGCAGGAGCATTACTGTGAACTGAGTATTCAGTTCTATGTAATGAGTATTGGGCTACCAAATGCTCAATAAAGCAAGAGCAACCAAACACAAAAAGAGACACTGAATAAATGAATCAGGTCATCAATTAGGAGAGTAAAAAAAAAATGAATGTGGCATAGAACACCAGGTAGCAACTCTTAAGAGAGGCAACAGTGTTCCATCTCCTCCAGCATGAGAGGACTGTGCTTCACCTTTCTAAATTATTCATTAGCCTTATTTACTTTCCATAAGCTCCACTGGTCTGCTAAGGAAGCCACCAGCCACACCAGACTGCTTTCCACTCTCATCCTGGCAAGTTCAGTGTCATCACTCACATTGCTTTCTCCAGTGGGTGGATCCTTCCTCTCTTGGAAAATTCTAGTATGCTTTCAAGTCTATCCTCGTGTACCATCTTATCCGAGGAAGCTTTCATGGCCTCCGCCCTGGAGTCACTCTCTGCTTTGAACCCCATGGTTGCCTGTAAACACTTCTGTTGTGTGTTACTTATAGCTGGTTCCTTACTCTAAGGGTCAAGTTCAATAATTTTCTCAGTTGGCAATGTGCAGTAACTCTATAATTTACCCCAGGTTATTAATGGAGAAACTAGGAAACTTGCCCAGAATCTAATGGTTGGAAACTCGAGGCCATACTTGGAATCCAGGTTTGTCTTGTTTGTATTTCTGTGCTTCTAATGTCAAGTTGTTAAATTTCTTTCTCACAATTTACACCATGACAACTGAATGCCACTTCTACATTTCTGTGATGGATGGTGAGTAAATGACAGGTGTCCAAAAGCTGTTTCTATTTTTGAGGCAAGGTCTCATTTTGTAGCCCAGGTTGGCCTTGAAGTTCAGTTTGGTGTTCATCAGTTTCCTAAGCACTGTTATCTACTTAAGAGACATCATTCTACATGTAGTCATTACAAAGATAAATGTGATCAATGTCTTATTACCAAAGGAATTAAATAAAGTTTTGAAAGACTTATGAAATAATGGGGATATAACTTTGCATAGGGTGTGCCATACACCATTCCTAAACCTGTATAGAATGCAGGAACAGGATAGGGGGTGGAATCGATGTGTGGCAGGCAATGCCCTCATTAGAGTAAATTCCCTGAAGGCTTCATAGAAGGGGTATCATGTGACCTGATAGACAGGGGTAGGAAGGCTTGGAGTAGGTAAATGAAGTCGCAGTAGTATGAAAATCCTTGTCATGTTCAGGGGAGTGGGTTTATTATAGTAGGAAGGGTAACATGGGGACAGGCAGGGACTAGATCTTAGAGAGCGACATATGACCTGCCAAGGATAATCGACTTTGTCTTTCAAGGTGTTGCTCCAGATTTTTATGCTGGTGCATGCATGCGTGTGTGTGTGTGTGTGTGTGTGTGTGTGTGTGTGTGTGTGTGTACAAGAGGAAAAAGCTAAAGCATGATCCATGGAGTAGAAATAGTATGGGAATGAAGGAGAGACCAATCCCAGGAATGTCAGGATCACAAAGCCTGGTTTCTGAAGGACTACATGTAAGTTGCCTGTTAGAGAGGGGCAGAGTCACCAGACATCTTCGTTTGAGCAGCCACAGCAAACTTCCATAGACTTAGTAGTTTTAAAAGGAACAGAAGTTGGTTCTCTGTGAGGCTGGGTGCCCACAGTGCATCATGGTGGGCTCTGGTAAGGAACCTCTCCTGGGAGGTGCACTGCCCCCCGTATGCAGTCTTCACGGTGAAAAGGGGAGGGAGCTCTCTGGGGACCCTGCTGTGTGGACACGAATCTTATGGTCACAACTGGAATAGCCCCTGCCAGATATGACCACACCAAAGGTTCAGTTTCAGTTCGTGAGCTTTGAGGGACACTAACGTTCACTCCACTGGAGATAGCTTCTAGCTTCTGATTTGGTGGAAGAAGTTATTTTTCACTTTTCTAAGGAAAAGTAGCCGTCCATGAGTGCAGGGGGCAGACCATGCATGGATGGTGTTCTTCCTACTGGGAAACATAAGCTTTTTTTGTTCATACCAATCCACAGTCGTTTCTGGGTTGTTGCTGGCTGTGTGGCGTTGGGCACATTGTTAATGAATTCAGGTCTACTTGGGGGATCCCAATTGAGCTTTGCAGGAATAGATACAGTAATCAAGTTACCTAATGAAATGTCGAACAATGGAGGAGGAATTGGGGTTAATGCTGCTGAATTATTAGACTCGAACACTAGTTAGTGCGTGTCTGCAATCTAATTTCCTGAGCTATCACGGTAGACTAGTATTTAGAGAAATTCAATTCTAGAGTGGCACTCTCAGAAAACCCTAATTAATAAGCCATTTGTCACATCATAAATTCACTATCTGTATTAATATTAGTAGATTATGCCAACATAAACATATCTAAAGAAATTAACATCATCTCCAGAGGAGTGGTAAATGGATCAACTGTGGGATGTGTGTGTGTGTGTGTGTGTGTGTGTGTGTGTGTGTGTGTGTGTACATGCTCAATGTGTGTACAGATTCATATGAATGTGCACATGGAGGCTAGAGGACATCTCTGATTTCTGCTGTCACCTTTTTTTTTTTTATTTCTGAGCAACGGTCTCTCTCATTGACCCAGAATTCCCCCAACTAGATCAGGCTGACAGGTCAGTGAGCTACAGGGACCCACCTGTCTCTATCCCCCCAGTGCTGGATGAGAACTGTTAGGTTACCACGCCCGGCTCCTCTTTTTTAAATACATGTCTGGGGTTAGATCTGAAGTCCTCATGCTTGCAAGGTAAATGTTTTACAAACTGAGCTATCCCCATAGCCTTGATCTATGGTTTCAAATACTTTTAGCTTGTTGTACAGCATGAAACTCTAAATATGACACATGTCCTCAGATGAAGACATTCTGATGGAGAAAACACAGATATTTGCCAAGAACAACAAGAAACTAGAAAAATCTCATTCTTAAATATTTTGTTGCCATTTTACTGGGAAACCATAACAGACAAGGTAAAATAGAAACAAGACAATGTTTTGCACATCTCTATCCAACAAAGCCAACATTTAGCATAAGCCAAAATATAGGAATTTTTCCTGAAAGTCTCTGAGTCAGAAGAGTCCAGGTAGTGAATTCCTCATCAAGTATGCCATAGCCAGATAGTGCTTGATTGGAGATAGACCCATGTTAATTGGAACAGGCCCTTGAGGAAAAAGACGGACGTCAGCAAGCAGCTCTCTGGATAAACAGTGGCTGGGAGAACAGTGAAGCAATCATTTTCTTATTTCATTAATTCTCCTTAAAAATAAACTTACCCTGTATTCTCTGGAAGCAAGAATATCAGTCCCTGTGCTTTCAAGGGAAGTGAATGTGTATGTTATGAATTCATTGTCTGAATGTCTGGAAAATGTTACTGAGCGGGGTAGACGTTTATCAATCGCTGCAGCCACAGGGAAGGAGCACAGGAGCAGTCATGCTCGAAGCAAAAGTCTCCCAGGGAAGATATCTGACATCAGCTGCTGTGATCACTGACCCGCTGTGAGCAGAGCAGGAAGTCCAGGATAAAGTCGGTCTTTCCCTATCTGTTGAGTGACTGCAAATTTTTGAAACACAGTAAAGCACAATGCTAATTGGAGTGTATGTGTGGTGCTTTTTTTTTTTTTTTTTTAGCTGCTCACAGGCATCTGGCCCTTGGCTGTCATCCCATATACTCAGGCATAACACCATCCATCATGGCTGGATCTCATGTTTCAGAACACATAGCCCATTTCTGATAGGAAGCATTAGACACTTTGAAGTTATATTCATGCATTCACGTCAGAAATCTATGAGTGACTTATGAAGGAATGAAAACGGGGCCAGCAAGATGGAAAAGGCGCTTGCTGTGCAAGCCTGACCCCTGAGTTTGAGCCCTGGCACCCACAGTGAAACTGACCCCCCAAAGTTGTCCTCTGACTTCCACACATGCATTGTGGCATGTGTTCACTTGCATTCTCCCCCTGGACCATGCATGTACATAAAAATAATACATTTAAAAATTAAAAAAAGAATTAAGTAATTTATCATTTCCTTCTGTTTCACTTGCCAAGGTTTCCCCCTCTTCTGGATCTATGTGATAAAAGCTGTGAATCTGACATGAAATCTGTAAGAATGGGTGGGGTGTATGTTTACGTTTTTAGGCTGAATTAGTATAATATTTGTATTTAGATATTTCTAGCTCTCTTAAAAGGGACACTGTAAATCATCATTTGTTATTAAAAATCAATAATCTGCTACTCATAGCTTGTCTACTAGTTGATTTAAAAAATTAGATTTATTTATTTTACTTTATGTTTTTTTCCTCCCTGTATGTACATACACACTGTGAGTGCTGGTGCCTGTGGAGGTCAGAAGAGGGCTTTGGATCTCCTGGCATGGGAGTTACATGTGGTTGTGAGCAGCCATGTGGATGCTGAGAGATGAACCTGGGTCCTCTGTAAGGGCAACAAGTACTCTTAAATGCGATTCATCTCTCCAGCCCCTAGTTGAATTTTCAAAACCAGGTGGTTCTTCTTGTCGAATTAGGTTTTTAGATAGTATCTCATAATACATTATTCAAAATAAGATCTGTGATATGATAAGTGAGTTTCTGATTTGGGAAGTCAAGTGACTTCGTTCCTCATGAATTCTAGCTCATACTCCCTGTAAGCTGTGGTTTTCTTTCCCAACAAAGAATCTAGCCAAAATATAAGTAACCAATGGCTAATGTCATCAGAGTATCATTCTTATATGAAAAATATGCAAGAGACGTTTCAATGGAGAAGGAATAAATTAACCTTGATTTTCCAATTTGACATATAGGAGAATGGGTTTGACAGTCTGTGGGGGCTGTGAAATAGTTGTGTATCTCTGGTCCCAGATTCTCAAAATCTTATTTCCTAGAACCAGGAATTAAAACTTACAAAGGCATGTAGTAAATTGTCTTATTCTCTAGACTGACCATTTCGTGAAAAAAAAATATATGAAATATTTTACAGTGCTAGAGACAGAACCTAAGTGTATGTATATATATATACACATATATGTATATATGTATAAATATGCACATTTGCATATATACATACATGTATATATAAACCATATTTATATGCTAGGCAAGCATTTTTCCACTGTTAAATTGCAGACCATGTTCTAAATATTTGAGTTGTGTAAGCATTAAGATGTTTTCCAACTGAAATCTTATGATTTCCATAGTGGAATACCTTGATTTTGAGCATAGCAAAATGAAAACTTACTGCCTTGCATAAGAAACACTAAAGTAATTACTTGTCTGATGAGGACATGTGAATGACTAGCAGTGTATCTAGCACTATACTTGAACAATCAAGATTATGCTGGGATCTTAGTGCACCTGTCTCAGGGTCAGAGGATGGCAGGGTGAATGGACATGCTGTGGTCATTTTAGATTTAAACCATTGATTGCTATCTTAAGGTCTAACAATAACAGTGTAGCTAAATTTAATACTCTAAGGTCTTTGTGGCTGCGGCAGGAAGGAGTTGGAGGGATAAGGTGGGACGATACCTCCCCCTTCTTTCATCTGAGCTGCTTGACTGTCAATAGACATGGGTCCTTCCTGGCACTTGAAAATGTGCTTCCCACAAATGACAGTCTCCACAGGCTCCGCATGGCTCGTTCCCTTTACATCTCTCCCCTGGACTCTGCACAGCCAATGCAGACTCACATTTCCTGTGCTTGTGATGTATATATATTACCTAAAACATTTCCTTCCACACGACCTCATCGCATGTCTGGTTGATTCCTTCAGTTCTGTGAGTCTCAGTTCAGGGGACTCCTCTGAGATCCAGCGTCCGCTCTTTCTAGAAAGCTTTAGGATGAGTAGGAGTCGTCCTTACTCCACTGCACCCACCCTTCTTGAGAAGAGGTCTATTTCAGCTTCCACATTCCATGAACACAACCTAGTATTGCTGCCTTAATAGTTGCTCAACAAAACCTCCCTGTGAAGCCTGACACTGCTCCACAGCGTCATGAGAGTCAACTGTACTTCCGCCTGTGCTAGTCTTGCCTTTTCCCAAAACATGAACTTCAGAAAAAGCCTTCACTCAGCTTTTGTTACCAGTCATCTCTATCTGTTTTGTCTCTCCATTTTCATCTCTCCACCAGTTTCTTATCTCGTGAGTCTGGCTAAACATGGGACACAGAAGGAATTTAAAAGATAAAAGGTTTATTTTGTGTTACAGATTGGGACATACGTACCATCATGGCAGGGAAATCTTGGGAGTAAGAGCAGGAGCAGCTGGTCACATTCTGTCCACACTACAAAGAGGTATAAAATGCTGGCACCGTACACACTGTCTCTTTTTTATTCAGTCTGGGACCTCAGCCCATAGGCTGGTGCTGGCTCCTTTCAGGGTAGATCTTCCCACCTCAGACTACTCAGAAGTGTGTCTCTTGGGTGAATCCAATCACTCTGTCATAATTACCTTCTGATAACCTGCAAGGAGCACTCAGGGTAAATTTTAACATCTGGTTTACAACTTCTAATACCTTTGTTCTGGGCCTCTGTCTAGTTTCCTTTTCTTCCTCACTCCTCCTTACACTTCCACACACATCTTTGGTGCAGACTTACAGATCTACTTGTGGTTTCCTGTAATTTATGTGTTTTAAGCTTTCACACACACACACACACACACACACACACACACACACACACACACACACAC